>QJPP01007588.1:0-99507 GCA_003996215.1 Jaltomata sinuosa | reverse complement strand
AGTCACCCCAAGTCTCTGAATCACCTAATAGATAGCATACAAACCTCACAATCCGATCCACTACTAAAGAATCTCCTACTGGGTCGAAACAGAAACAGGAACAGATAATGGCTCACTAGCCAACCCCAAACAAGGCACAAAGTAGGCATATACATATGAACAAGTGGATCCAGGATCAAATAAAGCCATAGCAGACTGATGGCACACAGAAATCATACCTGTAATCACAGCATCTGAGGCCTCTGCCTCTGGTCTCCTAGGGACCGCGTAAAACTGACGACGACCTCCACCTGCCCGACCGCCATCCCTACCACCTGCTCTTCCGCGTGGAGCACCACCTCTACTTTGAAGACCATCCCCTCTAGCTGGGGGCTGAACTACTCGTAAAGGCTCGGCCAACTGAACTGTACCCTGCTGAGGGCAATCTCTAGCAAAATGACCGATCACACCATAAGTAAAACAAGCCCCTGGCGGCCTACTCGATCGAGATGAACCAGCAGATCCCGCATAACCACCACGGCCTGATGCCCCAGAAACTGTACCCCTCGAAGGTTGGCCGCCATAGCCCTGATGGCTGCTCTGACCCTGCTCGAACTAGGTACTACCGAAAGTCTGAAGGGAAGCCTGCACCGGTCGGCTGAACTGACCCTGGTACTGCTGTGGCTGATAACTCCGGCTCCACTGGCCAGGACCTCTACCACCATATCTGGAGCCACTATAGACACCCTGATGTCGAGGCCTCTTATCTCTGGACCCCTGATCATGTCGCTGTAAGTCCTCCACAGTGCGGGCATAGTCTACGATAGCCTGAAATGACCGACCACTGGCAACCAATATCTCAGCTGGCTGCCTGATCTCTGGCCTCAAACCCCATACAAATCTGTGAATCCTATCAGCCTCGGTAGGAATGATCATAGCTCCGAACAGTGCTAGCTGATGGAAACGGGTCTCATACTCCGAGATAGTCGTAGATCCCTGCACAAGGTGAGTAAACTGCTCCCTGCGACGCTCCCGATCACTCTGGGGTAGGAACTTGGCCAGAAAGGCCTCATAAAACTCAGACCAGGTCAAAGGAGGTGACGATGGTGGTCTACAAGCAACCTGGGCCCTCCACCATAACTTCGCTGGACCCTCCTACTGATAGGTAGTATAACCAACCCCGTGAGTCTCCAACAAACCCAAATGATGCAACATCTCCTCACAAGTAGTAATAAAGTCATGTGGATCCTGCCCAGAAGTACCAGCTAACCTCGGAGGTGCTAACCTCAAAAACCTACCCAACGCCTTCTGCTCTGACTTTGTCATAACTGGGCGAGGAGCAAGAGGCTGTGCAACAGATGGAACCGGAATGACCTCCGCACGGGGAGCCATATTAGCAGGTTGTGCTCCTGAGCTCTGTGCACCCAGGGCTGCCCCCTGAGTGGATGTCTGTGCTACCTCGGAAGGCCGCTCTCCAATCATACCCAAAAGCTGTAATAGTAATCCCCGAATATCTGGAGACTGAGCTACGGCTGGAGCTGGCACAGAAGTGGGCACTGGAGCTGTAACTGGAGCTGGCACTGGAGCTGGCGCTGGAGCTGGTGCTGGAGCTGGTGCTGGAGCTGGAGGCTCATCTCCGCGTGATGCCGATGATCTCGTACGAACAATCTGCGGAAGAATGAAGTAGAACAAATGAGATTTCCAGAAACTTCAAGGGTTCCACGCACGACACAGAAGCAATGAGAGAGTCAAATTTCCTAAAATGCCACTGTAGCCTCCCAAAGATTGAGTACGGACGTCTCCGCCCCGATCTGCAGGACTCTACTAGATATTGGATCCTATACCGATGACACCGGTGAACCTAAAGCTCTGATACCAAGTTGTCACGACCCGATTTCTCGGTCATGATGGCACCTACAACCCCCGGTAGGTGAACCAATCCCCGTAGCCCAGAACAGTTAGTAATGGGCTACTATCTAACAAATAAGAGAACAAGACGAATAGAACATATAAAAGGACTATATAAATATATACATATGCGGAAACTAAACCAAACCCCAATACCTGGTATCATAGTATAGAGCCCAAACTACTTACATGGAGTGCAAATAATCCAAAATAATATATACAGATGTCTCTGAATGGTAATAGAGTACATGAAGCAAAAGATAAACTATAGCTAAGCTCCGATCGCCAAGATCTCACCCTCAGTCTGAAGTAGTCCCCAACAGATCTCCAAGCACGAATCACAGCGACCTAACGGCGATGGCCCACGCTAGGATCTGCACCCAAAGATACAGGGGGTAGGGGTGAGCACCAAATGCGAAGCATAAGGTACCCAGTAGGTATCATAGGCCGACTGGGCACATATAAGATAAAAGTGTAGTAATAGACAGAATAGAAGCAAGCAGTCACAGAAATCAACGAAAGGTACACAGGAACTAGCCTAGAGGGAAAACAACAGAACCACATGTGAGGCTAGTAAGCAGAATATACACACCATAGGCCCAGGTGAAAGTAAGAAACAATGCACCTGGGGTCCTTGCAACAACAGTGTATACAAAATAAGTTTACAAAATGGACGGTATACCGGTAACCTCAAGTGTAAGAAGAAGAGAGAAAGAGTAATAGTATGCATCCTCAGAGGTATGAATCAAACTCAACTAATCATACCAATCTCATACTTATCCATAATAGAGAACAATTCTGTAAGTAAACAGCAGAAGTCTACCTACAGTCCCCCGACCGCCCATACAACCGAGGAACACAAACAAGTGAAAACAAACCCTCCGGCATCCCATACTACCAGAGCGTACAATCAACAAACAACAAACAAGGGTGGAGCCTCAAACAATGAATGATATGATGCATGAAGATCTCAGTGAAATGGTATCTCTTTATGTACCTCCTCCGGCGCCGATCCGGCCCAGAAGGTAGGTTCCATGGAAGGACACTGCCCATATACCTCTACTCCACCGTATACCCCTCATCCGGTACACGCAACCCGTAGCCCCTGGCCCGGATGGCAAGGTCCATGGAGGTCCCAGACCCCATACTAAAACTCAGTATCAACACAAGTCGTCCAGAAGCAAGTCCGGTATCAAGATAGAGACCCAGTCTCGAATATGCAATGCCCAGACCCTGTCCAGGACTAAAGTAGTAGGAAAATGTCTCAAAAACCCCTCCAAGGGTGCTCGGGCATAACCGGGTCTAAATAGTAGAAAGTCATCTCAGGTGCTCGGTTCGACCGAGGCTAAAAATCATCTCAAGTACAAGAAAACTAAACTAGCACCCCGGCCCTGCCGAGTCTAGCGTTAACCGTAAAACTGATGATTTTAAACATAATTTTACTTTTCTTTATCTAGAAATATTTACAAGTTAAATCAAACCATTTCCAAATTATTTCCATAAAAAATGGCCCCCCCGGGCCATGCAAGGTTTAGAAAATAGTGCCAGTAGGCCCGAAGCAAAAACCTTAGTAAAACATGGATAAAACCCCTTTATATGCATGGAAATGGTATGATCACACACAATAGCTGCCCAGCAGCTCACAATCAACCTATCGACCCTGCACAGGCCCACAGCTACTCAGCAAGCATAACCAGCCTAGAAGGATAATTCTATGCCCGGGACTCGCGAACATTTCCAAAATCCCACCTTCTATGTTCCAGAGTCAACAAGGCCTCACAGGACCACAAGGGTAAATAAAATATATCGGCAAATACTACAAGCAACGGAGGAACAAAAGTAGGCGGACATGAATAAAGCGGTCGAGGTCTGTGGTACCAACCTAATAAACCAACCCAAGGATGCCCATTAATACAATTTTATCCTATATATGTGGAGTCTAGGGAAAATAAACCGTAACCTACCTGTCGTCCGATGACAAGCTTGAACCTCTCTGAAAAAGCTCCAACACGAAATCAAACTTGAACTCGGACTTGGATAATTTAACGTAGATAATTAATTTCCTTCAATAATTTAATATAACATCAACATATAATTGGTTTCACCAACCCCTTGTCTGTATGCGTATGTATGTATATGGAGCGGTTAACAAACATTACACTTGGTAATGAATGAAACCAAAAGTTCAAAGAACTTTGTTACTTCCAATATAAACTGCAGTAGCTAATTGTTGGTAAGTGATGGCCACCTAATGGCAAGTGGCAGCATGCATTTTGGTATGGCATCCCTTGATTCCACGTGGAATCTTGGTGTCACACCATAATATATTCTTTTCCCGATTATGTATATATTCGGGTATTGCATAAGTTCGTGGTAAAATAAATATAATTTTTGAATATACCATAATTATTAAAAAATTATCTCAAATAAAACCTACTATATTATAATAATAAATTTCAACATAACTAAATTTACTATCTCCGTTAAAATATTACACTGTATAAAAACCTTATAAAATAAATACATATACAATTATATCGTAACAAAATATTTTTCATAAACTTTTAAAATATTTTAAAAAGGTAATAATAATATAACTTTTTACCAAATTCAACTTTAAAATAAAATATTTTCAAATATGCGCGCGATGCTAATAAAATTCTTAAGCTTAGGCTCGTAATTCATCATCGCACGATTTTGATACTCAAGAACTCTCTTGGAATCCTCCCTTATGTTTTCTCACTATTTCAGAACTGAAATGGCATTTTAAAACGAGAAGTTGAGGCTTAAATCGAGTTTAACCCGACCCGGTTCGCGACCCGGTTCGCAACCCGTTTTCTGCCAGATAGTCTGCGGTAAAACAGTCATAACCTTTTACTCCGAGATCAGTTGGACGTGAGGTTTTGTGCGTTGGAAACTAGACTCGTAGACCTTCGATTTGGTATTTTGGGGGACTTCTAACTCTTTATATATTGGGAGAAAAGGCCGGAGACATTTTACCCAAAGTTCAGGAAATTTGTTAAAGATCTTACGATTACTTTTGCCGACTTGCTTGGCTTCGAAACTTATAATGCGACCAAACAAATGGACCCAACACCGAAATACCGGTCTTGACGAGCCTTAAGTGACTTGGGTCCGCTACAAACAAGCTCTAACAGTTCAAGGAAAATGTATACGTGAAAATAACCGGAAGGGTCATTACACAAACCAATTCCCGTAGCCTGGAACAGTCAGTAATGGGCTACTATCTAACAATTAAGCGGCAAAATAGTTTAAATAGTGGAAGCAAGGGCAATAAGTAAAGAATGTGAACAACAAGAATATATAACATATATGTGAAAGCTAAACCAACCTAAAACCTGGTATCATAGTATAGAGCCAAAACTACATCAACAGAGTACAAAGGGATCCAAAATAATAAACACAGATGTCTCCTTCGGCTCCACTACAGTCGCCTTAAAACACTCTATTTCTCCTGCTATGAAGAATCAGGAAATACAAAACTTTTTCTCTTATTTAATAGTAATAGAGTACATGATACAAAAGATAAAATAATAGCCAAGCTCTGGTCGCAAAAAGCTCACCCTCTGCCTGAAATATCCTAAAATAGGACCTCACATGAGTCTCCAATGAACTAACAGTGATGGCCTACACTAGGATCTGCACCAGAAGATGCAGGGTGTAATAAGAGCACCAATTGCAAAGCAACCAGTACCCAGTAGGTACCATAGGCCGACTTGGCACATATAAGATAAAAGAGCAGTAATAAGCAGAATAGAAGCAAGTAGTCACTAAAACAACGAACAAGCACATCAAAGCTAGCACAGAAGGAATACAATCAAGAACAATACACATGGCTAGCTATTAGAGTGCATATCACAAGTGAAAGGAAGAAACACGTACAAGGGATCCTCGCAATAACAAGTATATAAAGAGAGATTCAAGAAGTAGGTGGTATACCAGTAACCTCAAATGAATAGAGAAGGAGAAGAATAATCAAAGTAATCATGCTCGAATACAAGATGCAATAAACCCAATAGGCATATTAATCTCAAGTCAAGAATTTAACAACTGGAAGCCCAAGTACAACCTTAAAAATCTCCAATCTCATAAGGAATCATAAAGGGAACCAATACCGTGAAATAGTAACAATAAGTCTAACTACAATCCCACGGGCACCCATACACCCGAGGAACACAAGCAAGTATAGACAAACCCTCAAGCAGCCCATACTACCAGAGCGTACACTCAACAAACAACACACAAGGGTAGGACCTCACACAAATGAATGATATGATATGATATGCCGAACTAAGTATAACATCAGTGTTGTATGTTACCCTCTCCGGTTCCCCAAAGGTCCAATAAAGGTGGGATCCATGAAAGGAATTCTCCTGAGTACCTCTACTCCACTGTACACCCCTCCCTATGGTCACCCTTTTTACCATGACAAGGTCCATAGAGGACTACTCGTAGACCGCATACTACACTCAAACCTTGAAATATCAGTACGGAATACCACCGGATCCAAACTAATAGTCAAATGCTCAAAATGCATGCCTTAATTCTATCTAGGTCTAAATCAATGAAATAAGTCTCAAAACCCTCCCCTCAAGGGTGTCCGGGAATACCCCAGTCTAAAACAGTAGTAAATCAAGTCCGATGCTCGACCTTACCGAGTCTAATATCATTTCTTACCAATAACAGAGTAAGTCTAACACCTCGGTTCAACCGGTTCTAATATAGTAGGAAAACTGTGACAACTCTCTGTTTTAACTTTTCTTTCCCCAAGAATATCCATTTAGGTAGTATCAAACCATTTCATAATCATTTTTACAAAAAATAGGCCCCACAGTCCGTGCAAGATTTAGAAATTATTAATAGTAGGCCTGAAGCCAAAATCATAGTAAAATCATAAAGAAACCTTTTTATAAGCATGGTGATGGCATGCTCAATCACAAATAGTAGCCCAATGACTCACAATCAACCTATCAGCCCTGCACAGGCTCTAATCATTCTACAACACATATAGCCAGCTCAATAATAATAATAACGATGTCCGGGACTCACGAACATTCCCAATATCCTACCATTTATGTTCCAGAGTCAATATAAGGCCACACATGACCACAAGGGTGAAAATGGCATATAAAACAAATACCATAAATATCGGAGGAAGGAAAAGGATTGGACATGAAGAAACGGTCAAGGTCTGTGGTACCAAACTAGTAAACCTAACCCAAGGATGCCCATTAATACAGTTTTTATTCTATATATGCGAAGTTTGAAGAGTTTAAATTGTAACCTACCTATCGTCTGATGACAAGCTACTGGGATGACGATATCCAAGCCTGAATTGCTCCGAGAAACCTTGAACGGTAATCAAACTATCAAAAATATAAGTAATACATCAAAATGAGTCTAACGATAACTATATGACTATAATAATAGCCAGGCTGGAATTTGGGTCAAAAGTGGGCCCATAAGTCCTATAACCTAAAATTGAAAATGGAAAAGAAGCACGATGAACACAATGATTCCAAGAAGACATGCCCCAAAATTGAGCAATTTTGGCCAAGGGAAAGTCTACAGAACAACCCGCTCTAGCTCCAAATTAAAGAATGGAAAATTTAAGAATATAAGTCAAAAATTGAGCAAGGACAACTTACCACAATGAGAGAATCACCCCAAGGAAAACGAACTCAATGATTCCACGAGGCATGCAGTCCCAAGGGAGAAAATTCTACAAGAATTTCCAAGCTCTAAGAGTTAACAACAATTGTGAAATCAACAATGGAGAAGACAACTTGGGGAAAGAAGGAGAACTTACAAAAACACCAAGGGAGTAAGAATTTCCAAGGGATAAATGAATTCTCCAAGCTAACACTGAATTAAGAACCTTGGGTAGAGAGTATTTAGTGTTTTAGTATTAGGAGAAATTAACAAGAAGGCTGGAAAAATGAATAGGGAAATATTTATACTGCCCAGGGGTCTTTCATCGCGATCGCGAAGGGACCCCTCGCGGTCGTGAGGATCACGCTGGCTAGACTATCGTGATTGCGAGGACTTGCCATGAGGTCGCGAAGAATAAAAAGAGAAGGCCTCATTGTGATCACGACAAAGGACATCGCGATCGCGAAGAACAAGGGACCAGGTGCTTTATCGTGGTCGCAAGGAAGGAGGCTCGGGATCGCGATTAAGGCATGAGGCCTGCACTTGCAACAACAAAAACTTGCAACATTTCTAGAACTCTACAGGGCATTTCGAGCACAATTAGAAACCGATACTCAAAAACAAATAATGCTAATAGAGTGAAAATGACATTACGAACTTAAAATAATTGAAGAAAATTCCATACGAGGTATTTTTGAAGAAATGTTGACCCAAGTAAACACTAAACAACAAGCAACCAAACACTCAAAATGAGCCCGGCTCACCCGAGACCTGAACTAACCATCTACCTAATCCAAACTCAACATTCCAGAGCTGATGGAATCATCAGATATTGAATCTGATGCTCCAATCATCAAAAGCTGACCCAAGTTCTACTTTCAACTTCTAATGGCCTAAAAACATAGAAAGCAACACAAAATCCACACCAAAAGTTCTTAGAACTTGACTAAAAGTCCAACTAGACCAAACTCAATACTCTGGAGCTAACAGAACTATCGAAATTCAATTTCGAGCATGTTGGATAAGAATATTGACTAAAATCGATGATATTTTAAGTTAAAGCTCTAAAATATGGAAATAACCAAAACAACCAAACGAACTACCAGGGGACCAAAACACCAGTCCCAGCAAGTCATAAATGACTTGGAGCCATTACAAGAAATCTCTAATAGTACAAAGAAAGTACGAGTGCAAAAATGACTGGAAAGGTCATTACACTACCAAGTAAGTATTGTCCATGAATGCACCTCTAATGACAATGTCAGCTACCACCTTGGTGTTTGCATTTAGGGACCTGTAGAAGATATCCATCAAAGTCTTATTTGGAATCATGTGATTCAACACCTATTTTAGCTTCTTATTGAACCTAAGACATGTATCATAGAGTGCCTATGTGTTCAGCTGCCTGAAGTTATAGATTTCTTGCTTAAGTTGCAACATCTTGGATGGCAGGAAAAACCTCTTTAAGAAATTTCTTTTCAGTGTTCTCTATGTAGTGATCAATTCACTTGGGAGTTTTGCCAGCCAAAGAGTTGCTTCTCCTGTCAAAGATAATTGTAATAGCCATAGTCTGATAGCATCCTGACATACCCAGGTAACTTGTAAGCTTACAAATCCCCATGAAGTTCATCAAGTGTAAATTCACATCATTAGTGGGTTTGCCTGAAAATAATCCTTTCATGGACAACAAGTGGATCATGGTACTTATGATATCAATTTTTTCCAGAGTGGGCAGTGGTGGTGGCACTATGGCATCGGTAGTTCAAATATCATCCAAGTCAACATCATCATCATCAAGATCATAGTGAGGGGCATATGTTTGTTGTTGCTGTTGAAGGCCTCTATTCCCTCTGTCTGTCTTGATCATTCAGTACATTTTATCGAGCAAGCTCAACATGTATGGCTTGCTTGTTTAGTGCATTCTGAAAAGCTTATTCTTAGGTGTCTTGAGCTACCTCTTCTTCTCGTATCCTTTATTGTTCTTCAGCAAACATCCTGGTTGTGGCCTAATCTAGTGTCTAAACAATCCTGTCCTTTACCATATTTCTCAAAGTTCACTGAAGTTTAAGATCAAGTGGAATCAGGGGATTTCCTTGACTCTGTATGCTGGGCATACACAAATGTGAAACTTAAGACACAAAACAAAAATAACAGAAAAAGTAAACCAGAAAATAATTAGTCAAATATACACAATTGCTCTAATCCTAAATCATAGTCCCCGACAATGGTGCTAAAATTTTATACGCCCAAATTACACCTCTAAAAAGAAGTATAAAGCAGTCATTGTCAAATATAGAACCTATCCAAGGATATAGTCGATCCCATGAGGAATATGGCTAGAATCTAGGTCAATGTGGTTATTCGTGCTATTAGTCTTTTATTTCTGTAAAAAGGGGGAAATTTATGTAACAAGTAATGTTTGTAATTTTTGTAAGAAATTATAACATCCCGTATTTTGCATATACTAGTCCTATTCATATATCACTTGATATAACCTTGTCGTATAGGTGAGGGACCGAGTTTCTTATATGAGCAGTGATAGTTTAATGTGTATTGGGAGGTCCTGTAATGCCCCATTCAGTTCAGCACGTAAACGGCCAAGTTAACCTCGACAAAAGTATTTAAACTCAAAAAGGTAAGGTTGTATTTGAGTAAATATTTAGGGTGAAGTGTTAAGTTAAAGCAAAAGGGATTAGAAATTAGAAAATAGAATAAAATAAGTGAGTTGCTTGCTTGACTTAACTAAGCTAGTAGGTGACAAGTAGGTGCATCACCTACTTTGACTTATTGACCAGCCTAAAGAACTAGGTAGGTGCATCACCTACTAAGACTATTTTGACTAGCTTATAGGGCCAAGTACACCCATCACCCACTTGAATAAATTCTGGCCCAAAGAAGTGAAAGAAAGGGAAAGAATTGGCAGCCAAGGCCCAATAAGGTTAAGTCCAACAGAGCCCATGTAAAATGGCCAAGTAGGTGTATCACCTTCTTGAAATTTTATGGCTCAAAATAAGCAAGGAAAGTCGGCCAAAGCAGCCCCCCTTTCAAGGTGTTAAGACCAGCTCATTTCACTCATTTTAACTTGAAAAAAAAATAGATTTTAGAAGTTCTTTCTCTCTCTCTCTCTTAGCTTCACATAGCAGCCATAAAATACCATTAGGGTTCTTAAGTATTCTCCCTATTTTCAAGCTAAGTTGAAGGGGAGTTCAATCTCTTGAAGAAGTACAAGTTAGGAGGACAGATTTTCAGATTTTAAGGTAAAGTTACTGCCCATTTTTACCCCTTTTATAAGCAAGTTTGATGGAGAATTTTGTATGTGTTTGTGTCAAGAACCATGGGGTAGTGATTGGAATCCTTGAGTTAAAATACTTTCTTATTATGTTTAAGGATGTTTGGGATTGGTTTAGGAGCGGTTTTATGTGTATATATTTGGGACAGCTTGGTTGAACTTGTAAAAGTGTGTGTGAAGTTGTATTGAAGTATGGAAGGAGGGTGTGGTAATACACCACTTAATTGTGTGTTATGTTAACTTGATGCCTGCACACCTTTGTATGTTGTTTGGTATATGTTGTGAAGTCGGAAGAGTTTAAAGGGACCTTATGAGAAGGTCGTACAGTATGTAGATATGTTTAGAGGAGAAGAGGTGAAAGGAACACTCTTGGTTTGATCAATTATGAGCTTACTACCTAGTTACTGATTTAGTGGGATCAAGTAGCCCAAATTGGTTAACTAGCTACTAATACTAATTTATTAACGTATTTCATTGTAGATAAATAATCTGAAAGGGGGAAGCTTAATTCGTTGTAATATCCGAGTTACACAACAAGGTATGTAAGGTTTCTCAGTTTCATATTCCTTGGCATGAACTCTTATATTTGTGTTGTTACCAACGAAGTGAGTTTCCTAGTAAAGGTACTTTCAAAAACAAGGTTTGTGAGTTATTCTCTAAGCCAAATAAGGTTCATTGTATCATATAAGCTCCTAAATAGTACGTTGATGTTACGTTTGCTCCTTATATCATTGTTACTGCCTTAATTGCATGTTCACATGTCTTCTACTACTGGTCCATAGTTTTGAGCTCAATAAAGGTTACAACCACCAAAGTAATAATCTCAAAGATTAAAGAAACTAAATGAAGTAATCTGTATATGTGTGGGTGGCATCCCAGGGGTGAAAGCCTAGCATGGGTCGATCCCTATTTGTGTACTTATGGGTGGCAGCCTAGGGGTGAAAGCCTAGCATGGGTCGATCCCAATTTGTATATTTATGAGGGCAGCATCCCAGGGGTTAAATTGCCTAGCATGGGACTCCTCTTCTACCACTGATCAGTTGGTCACGTGTATTACATGCCTTACAATGATCATAAAGCAAAGAAGAGTAACCAAAGAACATAATATACATGATTTCACAAGTGTAAGCAAATGTGATCTTCTGTTCTTATTTACATGTTTATGCACTGATACCTGATTCTATTTGAGCTCTTGTTTAAATATGGTTTACTTTATGCCTTACATATTCAGTACATTCTCTCGTACTAATGTCCCTTATAGGGACGCTTCATTTCATGCCGCAGGCACATGTACTCTGGCTAGTAGACATCCGCAGTAGGAGCACATGACACTCGGCTGCTGTTGGTGAGCTCCAGGTTGATTCGGGGCTTTAACGAGTCTTTGGTATATATTTTGGGTATTGTATAGTTAAGGGTAAGGCGGGGCCCTGTCCCGACCTAAACTAAGTTTGTCTATATCGTAGAGGCTTTGTAGACCAATGTTAAAGTAAAACTTATTTATGTCTTTGCTCTTAACAGTTGTGGCCTCAATGGCCAGATCGTGTACATAAGTTTTGGGCCTATCTATGTTGGTCTTGTTATTCAGGCAGCTTATCTATAGTCAAAGCTTCTTAATTGTCATAGTTATATGCATGATGAATCATAGGTTATAAGTTGGTTCTCTCGGGCCTTTAGGGCATCGAGTGCCTGTCTGTCTAAATGGAATTTGAGGCGTGACAAAAGTGGTATCAGAGCAGGTCATCCTAGGGATTCTACAAAGCCGTGTCTATGTAGAGTCTTGCTTATGGGTGTGTTGTGCACCACATCTATAAACAGGAGGCTACGGGACATTTAGGAGTTGTCTCTTTTTCTTTATCTCTTAGATCGTGCAATAGAGCCAATGTTATAGGTTTATCGTATCTAACCTTTAAATTGTTTTCATTATAGAAAAAAATGCCGGTTACTAGGAAAAGTAAGAGTACTGGTAAGCAAGTAGATGTGGCTACTGGAGAAGGGACCAGCAAATCACCACCTAGACGAGCTAATCAAAGTGAGGCTCAACATGTGTCTTCATCACAGACTTTCTCCACTCCTCCGTCTCCAGAAGAGCTAAGGAGGGCAGCAGCACCCCAAGAACCACCGGTTAATGCTACTGACCAAGATTTAAAGAATGCAGTCCAATTGTTGACTCGTATACTTGCTGGTCAAGGACAAGGGCAAGCAGGTCCAATTGCAGGTACTAGTGGTGCAAATAGGGAAGCTAGTGTGCGGATACGTGATTTCCTTAATTTGGACCCTCCATCATTCACCGGGTCAGATCCTAATGAAGATCCGCAAGACTTTATTGATCAAATCCAAAGGACCTTAGATATTATGCATGTATCTGGTAAGGAAGCAGTTGAGTTGGCAACATATAGATTAAAAGGTGTGGCTATATTGTGGTACGAAGCTTGGAAACAATCTAGGGGTATAAATACACCTTCAGCTAAATGGAAAGAGTTTAAAAAGGCATTCCTTGACCATTATCTTCCATTGGAGATTCGGGAAGCCCGTGCAACTCAGTTCTTAAATCTTCACCAAGGGAATATGAGCGTAAGAGAGTATAGTCTCAAGTTTAATTCTTTGGCCAGGTATGCTCCTAATGTAGTAGCTACTATGGAGAATATAGTTCATCGTTACGTGGATAGATTGGATTCATATCTGGTTAGGGATTGTACTATTGCTGCTTTGAACAAAGATATGGATATAGCAAGGATACAAGCTTTTGCACAAAAGATGGAGGATCAAAGGCAAAGGAGAAGGACACAAGAGTCGGAAAGAGGGCAGTCCAAGAGGGCCAGATCTATGGGCCAGTTTACGCCATCCCAAGGTGAGTTTAGGCCTCGGTTTTCTAATAGACTGCCTAGGCCATCATCTTCCTACTCTACAGCTAGCGCTCCACCTCGGTTTCAAGGGTCTAGGGCTAATCAATTTGGGCAAAGGAGTGAGAGTCAAGGCTCACAAGTAGCGGGGTACCAAGAACAGGGAAGTGCGACCCAACCAAGACCTCCTAGACAGTCTTGTAAACAATGTGGAAGAAATCATCCAGGTATATGTCGGCTTGGAACAAATGTTTGTTTTTGGTGTGGTACACCGGGACACATGATGAGAAATTTCCCTTAAAGGGGCATGGGTAGCATGGCACAACCTACTGGATAAGTTGCTACATCATCATCATCGGTGCCTTCTTTAGGTAGGGGGCCACAGGTGCCTGCAGGTCATGGTAGAGGTGGTAGAGGAACTGCTAGTTCTAGTGGAGTTCAAAATCGTACATATGCTCTAGCGGAACGACAGAATTTGGAGGCTTCACCTGATGTGGTTACAGTTACATTGTCCATCTTTTCATATAATGTATATGCATTAATTGATCCAGGCTCTACACTATCATATGTAACTCCATTGATTGCTGGAAAGTTTGAAGGAACGCCAGAATTATTGGTTAAACCATTTGAAGTATTTACGCCAACTAGCGAGTCTATTATAGCTAGAAAAGTCTATCGTAATTGCATAGTAACTGTTTGTGACCGTAACACATTGGCTGACCTTGTTGAGCTAGATATGATAGATTTTGATGTTATAATGGGTATGGATTTGTTGGCTTCATGTTATGCCACGGTAGAGTGCCGAGCTAAGAGGGTGAGTTTCCATTTTCCAAATGAGGCAGTCCTTGAATGGAAAGGTAATGTTGGGACACCAAGAGGTAAGTTTATTTCTTATCTTAAGGCAAAGAAGATGATGTCCAAAGGGTACATATGTCATCTAGTGAGAGTGAGAGATATAGATGCGGAGCCACTAGATCTTCAGTCTATTCCAGTGGTAAATGAATTTTCTCATGTATTTCCCGAAGAGCTTCCAGGTTTGCCTCCAGAACGAGAGATAGAGTTTGGTATTGATGTGATTCCAGGTACTCAACCCATCTCCATCCCTCCATATAGGATGGCCCCGGCAGAATTACGAGAATTGAAGGAGCAATTAAAAGATTTGTTAGAAAAGGGATTCATAAAGCCTAGTATATCCCCTTGGGGAGCACTGGTTTTATTTGTACGCAAGAAAGATGGCTCATTGAGAATGTGTATTGACTATCGATAGTTGAATAAGGTAACAATTAAGAACAAATATCCCCTTCCTAGGATTGATGATTTGTTTGACCAGTTACAGGGTGCTAAGTGTTTCTCGAAGATTGATTTGAGGTCGGGTTATCATCAAGTAAAAGTTAAAGAGAAAGATATACCCAAGACAGCTTTCCAAAGACGGTATGGTCATTTTGAATTTTTAGTTATGTCATTTGGGCTAACAAATGCACCAGCAACTTTTATGGATCTGATGAATAGGGTGTTCAAGCCATTCTTGGATGTGTTTGTGATTGTATTCATAAATGATATCTTGGTCTATTCAAGATCAAAGGAGGACCATGCTAATCACTTGTGGCAGGTGTTACAGGTTCTTCGTGATCGTAAGCTATATGCAAAGTTTTCTAAATGTGAGTTTTGGTTAAAATCTATGGCATTCTTGGGTCATATTGTCTCTGATGAAGGAATAAGGGTTATACTCAAAAGATAGAAGCCGTGAAGAACTGGCCAAGACCTACAATACCTACGGAGGTTCGTAGTTTCCTTGGGTTGGCAGGTTATTATAGAAGGTTCGTTGAGGGATTTTCCTCTATTTCTGCACCCTTAACAAAGCTAACACACAAGGCAACCAAGTTCCAATGGAGCAATGCATGCGAAAGAAGCTTCCAAGAGCTGAAAAATAAGTTGACTTCTACACCTATATTGGTACTTCCAGAAGGCGTAGAAGGGTATGCAGTGTATTGTGATGCGTCGGGAGTGGGCTTAGGATGCGTATTGATGCAGAATGGTAAAGTAATAGCTTATGCCTCAAGACAGTTGCGGCCACATGAGAAACATTATCCAACCCATGATCTAGAGCTAGCAGCGGTTGTATTTTCTTTAAAGATATGGCACCACTACTTGTATGGGGTTCATGTTGACATATATATGGACCATAAGAGCTTGCAATATATCTTTAAGCAGAAGGATCTGAATCTGAGGCATCGAAGATGGCTTGAGTTATTAAAAGATTATGATGTTGATATCTTGTATCATCCGGGGAAAGCAAATGTGGTGGCCGATGCTTTAAGTCGTAGGACAATGGCAAACACCTATGGGAAGTCCATGGAAAGACAAAGAATAGCTAAGGATCTATACCAACTAGCTAGCTTGGGGGTTCGCCTTCTTGAATCTCAAGATGAAGGGATTATTGTGCAAAATGCAGTAGAATCCTCATTAGTAGTCGAAGTAAAAGAGAAGCAATATAAGGATCCTATTCTATTACAGCTTAAAGAGAATGTACAAAAAGGGGTGACAAAGGCATTTGAGTTTACGCAAAACAAAGTACTCCAATTCCAAAACAGATTGTGTGTTCCTAATATAGATGGACTAAGGGAGAGAATTATGACAGAAGCATATCATTCAAGATATTCTATCCATCCGGGCTCAACTAAAATGTATCATGACTTGAAATGAGTGTATTGGTGGAGTGACATGAATAAGAACATTGTAGAATTTGTTTCTCAATGTCCAAATTGTCAACAAGTTAAAGTAGAGCACAAAAAGCCTGGAGGTTATATGCAACATATAGACCTTCCAATTTGGAAGTGGGACATGATCAACATGGATTTTGTCACTGGTATGCCTCGCTCATTTCGGAAGTTTAACTCCATATGGGTGATAGTTGATAGACTCACCAAATCAGCCCACTTCTTGCCGGTTAAGGCTACTTATACAGTTGAAGAGTATGCAAGGTTGTATATTAAAGAGATAGTTCGGCTACATGGAATCCCAATCTCTATTATATCTGATAGGGGAGCTCAATTCACCGCGAATTTTTGGAAATCATTTCAGAAGAGTTTGGGAACACAAGTGAATTTAAGTACGACCTTTCACCCTTAAACGGATGGTCAGGCAGAATGTACAATCCAAAAACTTGAGGATATGTTACGAGCTTGTGTATTGGACTTTAAAGGTAGCTGGGATGACCATTTACCACTTATTGAGTTTTCTTACAACAATATCTACCATTCAAGTATTAAAATGGCACCTTATGAAGCTTTATATGAGAGGAAGCATAGATCACCCATCGGATGGTTTGAAGCGGGTGAAACTACCTTATTTGGGCCAGATCTTTTTAATCAAGCTATGTAAAACGTTAAGGTGATACAACAGCGGCTGGAAACGGCTCAAAGTCGATACAAATCATATGCAGATATTAGAAGAAGAGGGCTGGAGTTTGCTATAAGAGATTGGGTATTTTTGAAGGTGTCACCAATGAAAGGGGTGATGAGATTTGGTAAAAAGGGAAAGTTAAGTCCACGCTATATAGGGCCATATAATATTATTCGAAGAGTTGGCCAAGTCGCATATGAGTTAGAGCTACCCCAAGAGCTTTCAATAGTCCATCCGGTATTTCATGTCTCAATGCTTCGAAAGTGTATAGGTGACCCATCTCGTATTACTCCTACTGAAGATGTACAAGTTATGGGAGATCTCACTTATGAAGAAGTACCCATTGCTATTCTGGATCGCCAAGTTAAGAGGCTAAGAAATAAGGAAGAAGCTTCCGTAAAAGTACTGTGGAGAAACCAATAAGTAGAAGAAGTTACATGGGAAGCAAAAGAAGCGATGAAATCCAAGTATCCTCTTCTATTTCAGTCCGATGAGAAAGGTGGAAGTGTCGAGTTGAGGCAATAACGAGTAAGTATAAGTCTATATATATTATCTATCTAATAGTGGTACTTAACTTAGGCTTGAGCTTGTTTGGGCTAGTTAACTTTAATATCATTCGAGGACGAATGTTCCTAAGAAGGGGAGGATGTAACATCCCGTATTCTGCATATACTAGTCCTATTCATATATCACTTGATATAGCCTTGTCGTATAGGTGAGGGATCGAGTTTCTTATATGAGCAGTGATAGTTTAATGTGTATTGGGAGGTTTTGTAATGCCCCATTCAGTTCAACACGTAAACGGCCAAGTTAACCTCGACAAAAGTATTTAAAATCGAGATGGTAAGGTTGTATTTGAGTAAATATTTAGGGTAAAGTGTTAAGTTAAAGCAAAAGGGATTAGAAATTAGAAAATAGAATAAAATAAGTGAGCTGCTTGCTTGACTTAACTAAGCTAGTAGGTGACAAGTAGGTGCATCACCTACTTTGACTTATTGACCAGCCTAAAGAACTAGGTAGGTGCATCACCTACTAATACTATTTTGATTAGCTTAGAGGGCCAAGTACACCCATCACCCACTTGAATAAATTCTGGCCCAAAGAAGTGAAAGAAAGGGAAAGAATTGGCAGCCAAGGCCCAATAAGGTTAAGTCCAACAAAGCCCATGTAAAATGGCCAAGTAGGTGTATCACCTTCTTGACATTTTGTGGCTAAAAATGAGCAAGGAAAGTTGGCCAAAGCAGTCCCCCTTTAAAAGGGTTAAGACCAGCTCATTTCACTCATTTTAACTTGAAGAAAAAACAGATTTTAGAAGTTCTTTCTTTCTCTCTCTCTTACCTTCACATAGCAGCCATAAAATACCATTAGGGTTCTTAAGTATTCTCCCTATTTTCAAGCTAAGTTGAAGGGGAGTTCAAGCTCTTGAAGAAGTACAAGTTAGAAGGACAGATTTTCAGAATTTAAGGTAAAGTTACTGCCCATTTTTACCCCTTTTTATATGCAAGTTTGATGAAGAATTCTGTATGTGTTTGTGTCAAGAACCATGGGTTAGTGATTGGAATCCTTTAGTTAAAATACTTTATTATTATGTTGAAGGATGTTTGGGATTGTTTTAGGAGCGGTTTTATGTGTATATATTTGGGACAGCTTGGTTGAACTTGTAAAAGGGTGTGTGAAGTTGTATTGAAGTATGGAAGGAGGGTGTGGTAATACACCACTTAATTGGGTGTTATGTTAACTTGCTGCCTGCACACCTTTGTATGTTGTTTGGTATATGTTGTGGAGTCGGAAGAGCTTCAAGGGACCTTATGAGAAGGTCGTACAGTATGTAGATATGTTTAGAGGAGAAGAGGTGAAAGGAACACTCTTGGTTTGATCAATTACGAGCTTACTGCCTAGTTACTGATTTAGTGGGATCAAGTAGCCCAAATTGGTTAACTAGCTACTAATACTAATTTTGCCACGTATTTCATTGTAAATAAATAATCTGAAAGGAGGAAGCTTAATTCGTTGTAATATCTGAGTTACACAACAAGGTATGTAAGGTTTCTCAGTTTCATATTTCTTGGCATGAACTCTTATATTTGTGTTGTTACCAACGAAGTGAGTTTCCTAGTAAAGGTACTTTCAACAGCAAGCTTTGTGAGTTATTCTCTAAGCCAAATGAGGTTCATTGTATCATATAAGCTCCTAAATAGTACGTTGATGTTACGTTTGCTCCTTATATCATTGTTACTGCCTTAAGTGCATGTTCACATGTCTTCTACTACTGGTCCATAGTTTTGAGCTCCATAAAGGTTACAACCACCAAAGTAACAATCTCAAAGATTAAAGAAACTAAATGAAGTAATCTGTATATGTGTGGGTGGTAGCCCAGGGGTGAAAGCCTAGCATGGGTCGATCCCTATTTATGTACTTATGGGTGGCAGCCTAGGGGCGAAAGCCTAGCATGGGTCGATCCCAATTTGTATATTTATGAGGGCAGCATCCCAGGGGTTAAATTGCCTAGCATGGGACTCCTCTTATACCACTGATCAATTGGTCATGTGTATTACATGCCTTACAATGATCATAAAGAAAAGAAGAGTAACCAAAGAACATAATATACATGATTTCACAAGTGTAAGCAAATGTGATCTTCTGTTCTTATTTACATGTTTCTGCACTGATACCAGATTCTATTTGAGCTCTTGTTTACATATGGTTTACTTTATGCCTTACATATTCAGTACATTCTCTTGTACTGACGTCCCTCATGGGGATGCTACATTTCATGCCACAGGCATATGTACTCTGGCTAGTAGACCTCCCCAGTAGGAGCACAGGACACTCGGCTGCTGTTGGTGAGCTCCAGGTTGATTCGGGGATTTACCTTGTCTTTGGTATATATTTTGGGTATTGTATAGTTAAGGGTAAGGCGGGGCCCTGTCCTGACCTAAACTAAGTTTGTCTATCTTGTAGAGGCTTTGTAGACCAATGTTAAAGTAGAACTTAGTTATGTCTTTGCTTTTAACAGTTGTGGCCTCAATGGCCAGATCGTGTACATAAGTTTTGGGCCTATCTATGTTGGTCTTGTTATTCAGGCAGCTTATCTATAGTCAAAGCTTCTTAATTGTCATAGTTATATGCATGATGAATCACAGGTTATAAGTTGGTTCTCTCGGGCCTTTAGGGCATCGAGTGCCTGTCCGTCTAAATGGAATTTTAGGCGTGACAGAAATCAAGTCACAACAAGTATCAATATTATTGTTGATAAATGAGAGAGGTGGCTAGGATTGTGTTCCCCATGATTTCATAACTCAGTAAGGTGATGTACTAGTAATCTATTATGGTGCTTTAGTATGCAAAATCGGTAAGTTATATTCAACTATATGGTAGGTCTCCTAGATATAAGAATTTCACCATGCAACTTAGTCCGTCTATGAGTGTATGCTTTACTAAACCTTGCCTTTAATCCCAAATTAGCTATTCCTGGACAAGGTCAAGCTATTAGATGAGGGTTAATAGCCTCAAATCTCCGTTATAAAATCCCTTTTCCCATTCTTACCCCCTTGGTCCAGAAGGTAAGAATAAGGCGAGTTCTAATGTTTGCAACCATTAAAAAGCAATCAAATCAAAGAAAAGAACAATACATGCATAATCACCTTCGTAGAATCGCTAAGTACTTTGCCTACTTTGTTAATATGTTATGGTTCCCATAACCCTAGTTGTGGATTTAGCTATCTCATGTTCATAAAAAAACAATTGTAATTGTTGTTGAAGAATTCATAATCATATACTTACAAGATGAAATAAAGAAATCCCAAATCTTGAATCATCAAAGAAGAATCAATAATCAAGAATCAATGGATGAATTAATCTCCCAAAACCAAGAAGAATGTAATACTTTGTGTTTCTAATACTTTAGTAGACAATAATAGAGCATTAAAATGTAAATGAAAACCTAAAAAAGTATTTATAGACTCTATAAATCCTGTCCTAATTAGACTAGGAGAACAGTGTTCGGCAACTTCCACGGATGCCATCTACGATGTAACACCTCAGAAATTCTAAGCCAAATCTGAACCGTTCTTCATGTGTTGTTAGACCTAAACTAGATAAATTTTCTATATATCTAAGTATTAAAACCTATTCTTAAGTTTTTAAGGTGTATTAGATATGAATAAGGGTCATAAAGAACCTCTAGCTCAAAGTTGAGTTGAAAGCTTCCTTACCGATTGAGTTTTAGTGTAAGATTTTACAAGGGTCAAATTCAAACGATAATAACTCCTAGAATATAAAAATTTAGGTGGACTATCACCCACCAAATTAAAGGTCTTTGAATCTTATTTCCAATTCCACCAACCGCGCATTAATCCGAGTCTAGAGTAAAAGGTTATAAGTGTTTTACTAAAGGGTGTCAGTCAGTTAAAATGACAGACAACAACCACGAGAAGGTTCCACGGTTCATAAAACCAACTCGTGGAAATCAGGTTTTTACCTGAAAACCACGAGAAGGTTCCACGGGTGGTGGAAGTTTCCACGGGTCGTGAAACTAACTCGTGGAAATCAGTTTTTTACCTGAAAACCACGAGAAGTTTCCACGGGTCATGGAAGTTTCCACGGGTCGTGAAACCAACACGTGGAAATCAGTCCAGAGGCCAAAAACTTCTCCCAGGAAACACGAACCCTTTCCACAAACCGTGATCCATTCCACGAGTCGTGATTCATGTCCGTAGAAGTTTGCCATGAAATTTTCAGCAGTTTTTAAGACTCTTTTCCTAGGGGTATTTTTGTAATTTCTCACACTTTTAACTCCTAAGTTAAGTCTTTTTGGGCAAATTAGGAGGAGTTTTATTCCCACTTAGCCTAAGTTCTCTTCCATCCTCTCAATCAAGTTCCAAGAGAAGAAAATGGTCTCCATTCTCCAAGCTTCACGCTAAGGATTCCATCTTCAAGTCTCCATTCTCAAGTCCCAATTTACGAAAGCTCAATTCAGGTATGTGGGTATTCAACATGGGTTCCTTTCATCCTTGTGCCCAAAACCCCAACTTCCTAAATTGATTTTTTGAATTTCCAAATTAGGGTTCTTACCCAATTCTCATGGGTTTCTTTACAAGTTGTTTCCTCATGATTCTTCTATGGATTTTGACTCTAAATTGCATGATTTTTCATGAGTTTTTATAAGTGGTTTCTTCTTCATGATTTTAAGGCTAATCCTTATCCAATTTATGAAACTTGGGTTCTTACCCAAATTGAGAAAAACTTATGAGTTCAGTTTTAAAGCATAAGTTCATGGTTTCTCATTACGTATCTATGATTTAATTGAAGTTCCTTAGTTGATTTCAAAAGCCCATATATTGATGATGAATTTTAGCATTATTCCTTTGAATTGCATGTCTTCAAGCAAAATTGGTATGTTTAGATAACATGACCTCTATTTTTATGAAATTGCATGCCTAATTCTTTAAGCTATGATATTAGAAGGAAAGTATATTTTGAATTATGGTTTTGCAAAGCTTTAAGAGTCATGACTTGTGAATTGCATGACATAAGATATGTCCTTATGCTTTTCCAACAGTTTTGGACATTAGATATGTCCCTATGTTTTATGAAAGGTTTGGCATCCAGATATGTCTACCTAAGGTATGAAGAGTTTTGACATCAGATATGTCACAAGTATTATGAGCTATATATATATATGTTTTGGGAGTAGTATTTATCACCGAATTGGATAGGATGAGAGTACCCTTAGTCCCAGAACTACGTGCCCCCGTAGGTTCTAAGTCCCCTCAGTTGGGCATCAAATTTAGTGATCACGCCACAGTCATGCCTTTATACCCTGGCAAGGTATATTGGGTCATCTCGATGGGGCGGATACATCAGATTCCATGTAGCTTACATGGTCTATGTCGGTTAAGAGAACTTCCCACAGAAGCTAGTTTTCATGAAAAGATTGTATTGCCTCTTTGCTTTTAGATTTCAGACTTACTACTTATGACTTATGATTTGATTATGTTTTCAGCTTATGATATTGCATTGAGTTATTACATTACAGATTTTACTATTATCATATGATTTCAGCTTCAAGGATATTTTAAGCATGTTTTATCACAAATTATGCATGATCTTAGTTTTAAGCAAGCTTCCAAGTATATTTCAGCATATCACATGCATATCTTACATACTTGGTACATCCTATAGTACTGACGCATATTTGCGCTGCATCCTCTTGATGATGCAGACTCAAGTTCCCTCACTCAGACACGTGGCTAGAGACCGCAGGCCATTCCAGTCAGTGTTGGTGAGTCCTCATTATTCGAGGGCTAGTTATGATCTTAGTATTCTGTATGGCTGTTTACTTTCGTACTTTGAGTTAGATAGGGTCTTGCCATAGAAACTCCTTATGTAATGTAGAGGCTTTTCAGACATAGACAGTATTCAAGCCTCTCTTTCGGATTACATTTCTTATTGACTTTATCATTTATGAATTGGGTTGCCTAGCTTTCTATTTATGCTTCCGCTATGTTTCCTCGTGTATGCCTATGTTATGCTATGACCAAGGGTTAACTTGGGGTACTTTTGGTTTCGAGTCCCGTGTTATGTCTATGGGGTAGCCTCGGGGCATGACATACGATCCGTAGATCCTTCTACGGATCCTCAAAACCTCTCGTGCAAATCAGAGAATTTGTCTTCATGCAAATCTAAGTCTACAAGGTCATTCCATGGCTCGTGGAATACCTCAATGGAAATCAATCTTTTTGATCCTTCTCTGACTAAGTTCCACGAATTAAATCCATGGCTCGTGAATAGGTCTATGACTCGCGAATGCCTATCGTGGAACTCAAGCTTCTTGCACCTTTGCAGCATCAGTTCTACGATTGACTTCCATGACTCATGGATGGTTTCATGGCTCATGGAGTTAAGTCGTGGAAGTCAGTTTCTAGCCATTTTGCAATCTTTATACTTTACTTAGCTTCTGAACCCTGTTTTCCTGCACAATACTCAAAAACACATCAAATCTACTTAAAATTGCTAAGGAACATACTCCAATTCCAAATTTTAAGCATCAAAAGTGCCAAAGAAACCACAGCACATCAGAGAGCCAACAAAACAACACTATAAATCCACCCATAACTAAAAATGTTGCATGTCCCTAATGCAACTAAACAAAAATTAGATAAAATGGTGAAAGGTGCTCTCTAAAACTATATCATGTGCTTCTATAACTGTCGATGTCATTATCATCATCCTCCATATCCTCCTCAGACCACTGGACTGGGGCGTCACCATCATCCTTCTGCCTATATAATGGAAGTGGATCATTAGGATTTAGAACCTTACACAAGCCTTTCACACCCTTCCACATGCGAGTAAAGAACTTGTCTCTCTTCTTTTCTCTTTGCAACATCTTGGTATGTGAGTCTCTCAAATCCCCATGTGACTTGGCTAAGTCATTGTATGCTTTTTCAAGCTGAGCAAGGTGGGGCCCCTATTTTTTTTGATCATCTTAGTATTTCTCAAAATCTTTCGTTGGCACATATGAAGTGGTCCCTCTGATGTTTACTAGGTCTTTTAGGAAGGCCGCTCACAAACTCACGAATCTTCTTCATCTCGTCTGATAATATTGCAAATTGTCCTGCAACTCATGGTCTATCAGAGTCAGCCTTAGATGATTGTCCAACCTCTATCTTTCTCTTCTTGATCATGCAAACTCAACCTTTTCCTTGCTTTTTCGATGGAAAAATTGGCTTCACTGGATCCACCCAATTATATCTTGGGTATACATCTACCCTAACTAACTTGCACAACTTAGTAATAAGGGATGAAAACATAAGACTGGGTAAATCTTGCATCAAATACTCCTTGAGCTCACAAATAATTATATGACCAACATTCACAGGAATGCATCAAGAATGCAGGAAACCATTTGATCTCTCAACAGTGGAATATCAAACATATTTCTAGATGGAGAGACTCAACTGCAGATAATCAATACCCAATTCTTTACTTCCTCTATGAATTCTTTGGAGGTGATGCCTCTATTTCTGATGGAACAAGATACACGCTTTCTCGAACATAACTTGGAAACCAACCATGCACCTTAAGCATAATCTTTAGCCCTGAACAAAGAAGTATTATGATCCTACAAATTATAGAACCTATTGATTGTTGATGCCCCAAAATCAACCATCTTGTCTCTTATTTTAACAATCGGGGTAGACATTCTGACAGCCTTGAGGTTCGCATAGAACTCTCTTACCCACAACTCATTAACCTTGCAAGGTTTAGCTGCAAAACAAATCTATCCCGTGGTCTCCAATCTATGATGGAAGTCAGAAAAAAGTATCAGGGACCTTTTCAAGTGCAATCCCTCTTTTAAGAAACAACTTCTTCTTCGCCAATTCTGAGTAGTAGCATCTCTAACAGTCATGAGATAGAAATCGAGATTGATCATACTCTTTCTCAATAGACAAGTAATAATCTTGTGTTGCTTCATTGGGGTTGGGATCTATTTTGTCTTTTGATACCTAAAAGTGACACTCAAACATGAATACTCAATATGGACATGTAATACAAAGCATTATGAGTCATATAAGCCAAAGAAATGATTTAAACTTTAATTGGGATATTTTGTGAAAATTCTCTTGTTTTTGGCCTCCATAAATTTTGGCCTCAGGAACCACATTTGTGATCAAATGACCGCAATTACGGTATCTACAAAAGTTATAAAATCACCACAAGTACAGTATCTGGCAGCCAAGGCTGTTTCTACAATTGCAGACTTCTTATCACAAATGCGGTGAGAGTTTTGCAATTATGGAGCCGTCTTCCCCAACTTTCCCACTTTGATCAAAATTAATTTTTTTTTGAAAACAACGCCTCAAAATAGAATTCAAATTAATTTTTAACACTCAAGACTCTGAGATATACTTCATATACATTATTAAATTAATTAAAGTCCATGAATTTGGCCAAGAATTTCATTTAGACCATTCATCGAACACCTTATAAGCATAACCTATACACACCATTAGAGCAAACTATGGATACTCAAACTTCCCCATTTTTTTAGATCAAGAAGCACACTCACTCTCAAACCAAATTTCACCCAGCTAACAACAAGAATTTTTAACAATTCTAAACTCACAAATTATACTAACCATGCCCTAGGTGTTGCGAGAAAACACTGAGAAGAGAGAGAGAATCTTACAATCATTAAGGAGTGTAAGGGATTAGCATTCATACCTGGGCTCTTGCAAGGATGAGAAAAAATGATAAAGGAATTTGGAAGTATGGTGAGAGGAAGACAAATGGTGTACTTTGGGAGAGAGATAAAAGTTTTTGCACTTGTGCAACTTTTCCTTTGCCTGGTCATTTTTATGGCTGCAGATTCTGCTTTTTCGGTCATGTTTCACAATTGTGGACTTTGAGAAAATCCAAACCTCTACAAATGTAGTCAAACAACCATAATTGAAGCACCTGCTACTTCTGTAGAGTTCATTTTTGGTCAAAATGCCACAATTGCGGTATTTACATCTAGGCAAATTGTTCTTCTCTCATTTTTTATTATGCATATTTGCTCATTCTTTTCCAAACCTGTACCAATCACCTTCAAACACCATCAAACTCGATAAAATGACCCAAAAGAGGTCAACTAATTTATTTCAAAAATGACTTCAAGATTTTGAAATTATGGGTTGCCTCCCATCAAGTGCTTGATTAACATCACGACACGATGAAAATAACCTTATCACTTATCTCTCCACTTGGAGGATATGATTCTCTATCCCAAATTTAAATTAAGAATATGACTATGCTCGTGGAGTGGTGATAGCAAAGAAGATAGACCACTTTCTTGATTGCATCTTACACTTTTTGGCCGTCAAGTGAGGGATATCATTTTGTCCTCTTAGCATGGCAAACCTCAAAATGAACACACTGATGCTCCTCCTCAAGACACTCATCGACATGATTGTTTCCATTTTTATATCATCAATCAAGCACAATGTTGAGAAGTGAGTGGAATGCGATCTAAGTTGCTCTATTTTCAAAGTTGCTTCCTCATTGACATACCCACCCCCAAATGAGCTAGAGTTATCAAAAATGATTTGTTGCCCTTTTCTTTGCAACTTTAGTCTTATTTCCTCAATTGTGGTATCTTGAATTACTTTAAACTCATTTTCATCCCAAGATGCCATGAGACCAACAATAAAAAAAGGATCTAACTAACACAAAAATCACAAACACATGTTCAAAAGTTTGGACTAGAGCAAGTAAGCTTAAATCCCAAACTAACTCAATATACCAAATTGTTCACCAGTAACAATGCTAAAATAATAACGTGTAAAGCCACCCTCTCGATCAAGAGAAAATGTATGCGGTCATTTATATTATAATTTATCCAACTAGGTAGGGATTGATCCCACAAGGAACAATGTAAAGACGATTGTGAAAGAAAGGAATTACAACTACTTACTCTAATCTAACACAAAAAGATAAATTGTTTAGGGAGTTTTCTATTTAGAAACGAACAAAGATACAATTAACTAGATAATAAATAGAGTGATCAATGACCTTCACAAGCAAGAAAAATAATGGGATGTGGAACTAGGGAATTAATTCATGTTAATACGATCCGTTGCAAATAATTGTCCACTACTAATTTAATCATGGGTTAATTAAAATTAGCCTTGGAATCTCAATTATCTGCCAATATATTTCGATCAAAAGCAAATATATCTTAACTAGTTCTCTCAAATCTAGCTAAGTATCAGTAAAGACATTCCAATTTATAGCCAAAAGTAGAACTCTTCTATTTCTAGCTCAAATACATTAGATGAGATTTAAATCCCAAATCATGATAATTAACCTTCCCCAACTTCAATTTCCTCTTTCAAGCTCAACTAAAGTAAAAGGGGCAAGTTTAAGGATTGATCAATCCCTTTAGAAAGCGATATAAGCACAAGAACAATTGAATAATCAAAGACCTATTCCATAAACTAGAAGGTATTCAACTAATTACAAAATCACAAGATAGAAATTCAAAACCCAAATATTGTTTATCTCTAACACAATAACCATATCTGAAATTAACAACTACACCTATAAATATTCACTGCAAAACAAGGAATTAAAGAAATGATTACGAATATCTCATTTAAAGCTTCCAATATTCACTTTCATAGGTGTTGGATGCTTGAAACGTTCTCTCTAATCTTGAGAATTTTTCAAAGATGTAAAATATACTTTTCCAAGAGAGCTGGATGAGTCTTGTGTAGATTGGAGATGAGAAAATTGTGAAATGACCATTCTAGGAAGAACTAGAACTTGTCAACCGCAAATGCAGACAACTATCACATTTGCGGTACTGTTGACTTTGACCAGATGTCGCTTTTACAAAAATAGCACCACAATTGTGGTTTTTGACTTGAATGTTGACTTCTGCATTTGTGGTCTTTGACTGTCTTATTGACTTCTGCAATTATGGTCCTTTGGCATATTAACAAATCATATTATAAATAGCCTCATATCATAAATAGAAGACATAAAAACATAATAGAAGAGACCTTAATAAGTGGTAAAATAACCATCTATCACACATGCAAAGTGGGGTACAATAGGGTTCGTAGGTTCAAGCCTACATGGCACCAGCACCACCAGCCAGAAAAGGTGCACAGGGTGGTAGAGATGGTTCTCAAATTTCTAGGGGTGGAGCTCAGACAGGCCATGGGGTTGGTCAAAAAGGTGCATATTCCAAGGGAGGACATGGCTAGTGTTATGCTTTTTCATGTATACCAGAGGCGAGGCTTCAAATTAAGTCATTATATGTATTATTTTGATTTTCCATTGGTCTGCCAGTATTATTCGATCTTATATCTACTTATTCATATGTTTCTACCAATTTGCTACACACTTTGATATGATGTGTGATTCCTTAGCAATTCTTGTTCGTGTTTCTATCCCCATAGGCAATTCATTAGTAGTTGATTGAGTGTATCAATCAAGTTTTATGACTTTTTAGGAGTGTGATTCCTAGGTGGATCTTATTATTCTTGATATGGTGGATTTCAATGCGATTTTAGATATGGATTGGTTTTCTCCTTATCATACTATCTTGTATTGTCATGCTAAGAACGTTACTCCAGTTATTCCTACTATTTCTGATTTGGTGTGAAAAAGTATGCTTAGCCATGCCCCAAAGAAAGTGATCTCATTTTTAAGGCAAAGAGCGGATAGATAAAGGGTTTTTGGCATATTTAGCACATATTTAGGATACTACTGTTGATACTCTCTGACTTGAGTCAATTCATATGGTGAGTGAGTTTGTGGTGTTCTTTTTGATAGAATATCCAGATTCTCCACCAGACCATGACATTAATTTTAGCATTGATCTAGAGCCGGGCACTCAGCCATTTCCATTCCATCCTATAGGATGGCGTCGATAGAGTTGAAGGAATTGAAAGAGGTTGCAAGATTTTTTGAGTATGGGGTTCATCAAATATAGTGTTTCCCCTTGGGGTGCTACTGTCTTATTGGTGAAGAAGAATAAGGACTCTATGCGGATGTGTATTGTTTATCAACAGTTGAACAAGTTGACTATTTAGAACAAATATCTGATATTGTATATCGATTACTTGTTTAATCATCTTCAAGGAATATTGGTATTCTCAAAGATTGACTTAAGATTAGGCTACAATTAGTTGAAGACTAGGGCTTCAGATATTCTTAAGACTGTGTTTAGGACTCGATATGGCCACTAATAGTTTTGTGTTATGTATTTTTGTTAATTAATGCCCCGACAACATTTATGAAGTTGATGAATGAGGTTATTTTGGCCCTATTTGGATTCATTTGTAATTATGTTCATCAATGACATTTTGACCTACTCTAGGAGTAGAGAGGAACATGAGAAGCAATTGAGGCTTGTGCTTCAGTCATTGAAGGATAAGTAGTTGTATGCAAAGTTCTCCAAGTGTGAGTTTATGTTAGATTCTGTGACATTCTTGGGGCATATGATGTCCAAGAATGGGATTATGGTGGATCTGCAGAAGATTGAGGCAGTGCCAGATTAGGCTAGGTCACTTTCACCTATCAAGATTTAGAGCTTTATTGGGTTAGCTAGCTAATACAAATAGTTTATGCAAGGATATTCTTCAATCACATCTCTATTGACCAAGTTAAGTTAGATGAATATGCTTTTTACTGGTCCAAGAAGTGTGAAGTGAGCTTCAAAATCTAAAATCTTTAGTAGAGTTAGCTCTGATTTTGACTTTATTGATAGAGGGAGAGGGCTTTACCGTATATTATAATCCTTCTAGGATTGACCTTAGAGGTGTGTTGATGCAGAAGGGAAAAGTTATTGCTTATTCTTCTAAGTAATTGAAGGTTCATGAAAAGAAATAAGTCACTCATGTTTTGGAGTTGGCAGCGATGGTTTTTTCCTTGAAGATTTTAAGGCATTATCTTTATGGCATTCATTGTGAGATCTTTACAGATCATCATAGCCTACTAAATATCTTGACCAAAAGGATCTTAATTTGAGGTAGCGTAGGTAGTTAGAGTTGCTCAAGGACTATGATATGATGATTCTTTATCATTTTGGCAGGGCCATTGTGGTGGAGTATGCCTCAAGTAGAAAGGTAGTGAGTAAGAGTACCCTTGTATTTTTTTTAGCTGAGGAGCGTCCTTTGGCTTTGGACATTCAATCCTTAGCCAACTGATCAATGATACTTGATATTTTTGAGCTTGGGAGGGTTCTTTATTGTGTGGAGGCTTAGTCTATGCTTTTGGAGTGGATTAAGCCTCAACAGGTTGAGGATAAGAGGTTGAAGTTGAGAAGAGACAAAGTTTCAAGGGGTAAAGCTAGAGAGGCAATGTTGGATTTGAAAGGAGTTTTGAGGATTAAGGGTCGTATTTGTATTCCCAGAGTGGGTGAATTGACCAGATTGATTATAGAGAACGCTCATAGTTCCAGGTATTTTCCATCCATCTACAGACAATGAAGATGTATCATAATTTGAAGAAACACTATTGGTGGTGCAAGATGAAGAGGGATATCATGGAGTATGTGTGTAAGTGTTTGAATTGTCAACATATGAAATTTGAACATCAGAGGCTAGGTAGGATGATTCAGATGATGTGTATACCCAAGTGGAAGTGGAAGCGAATATCTAGACCTATTGTTAGGGTTGGCTCAAATTTACATTTCAGAGACAGTTCATTTGCATGGGCGCCTATTTATATCTTTTCGGATATAGGTACGCAATTTAATATCAATTCTGGGATTCAATAAAGAAGGAGTTGGGGTCTGATAAGTTGGCAATCTACCAACTTATCTAGCCTTTATTCATAAATTGTTGCCTTGATTGATGCGATTTAGAGGTAATTTATACCTTTATTTTCTTATATGTATGCACTCTTGATATATTGAAGGAAGAAAAAGATTTGAACCCAAAAGAGCTAAAAATGGAAGCCAAGTCACAAAGATTGTCAAAAGAGCAAGAAGCTAACGGGATATGTGAACCAACATGCATGCCGCAAGATAGAACCTGTGTTTCACAAATGCCAGCACATATGGGAGATAGAACACTGCCTTAGTACTCATCCGTATATGAGCCGCAAGAACCCAAAGGCGATCGCCCATGCTTTTCACCTAAGACCGCAAGTGAAGCAGCCACACTGCCTAGAATATTGGGCAGCTGTGAGCCACAAGTCACAAGGGGAGACCGCAGGTTCCCTCACACCTAGCTTTGTACATACCTTACAGGGAAAGTCCAAATATGTGTGACATAATTGGGAATGTTTCAAAATCCTTTTTGGAACCTGTGCAAAGGATATACTGTAGTTTTTCCATTCACAAGTAGAAGAGTTAATGGAGTACAATTTTTCTTCTTCTTCTCTAGAGTTAAAAACACCATTGTTAACATTGATCTTGGAATTTGAATTTGGCTATTGAAGAATGAATGGAATTTTAGAAAACCCAATTGATATCTTCTCTTATTCCTTCACTATGAGTAATTAAACTTAATTATAGGGGTGTGTGTATGATGGGTGTTTGAATTTGAGAATGGGTGTTGATTATTTATGTTTATAATTGATTATTATATGTGAGTCTATTGAATTTTTCATGTTTTAATTATAAAATTGATGGTTGCAAACCTAGATTTAGCTTACTAATTGTGTGCTTGCTTGAAGAATAAGTTTATTAATTGGGTTAGAGTTCAATAGTAGGGATTTGGGATTTCCGCCATAAATTGAGTCTAGAAATAACTTGATTTATGAAATTTCCAACTAAGAGTAAAGACTATAAATAGCTTGACTAACCTAAGCTCCAACTATGGAGCTTGAAAGAGACCATAGTATACATGCTTGGCGGCTTGAAAAACTACTAAGTGTAGCTTGAACCAAAGCTACCCATAATAATAATTGAAAGTTTGTTTGAGTAATCAACCCCTATCCCATTGTATGACCCCATCGGAAGCACAACCCTAGCCTTCCAATCTTGATCAAATCAATTGTGTTTAAGTTGCCCATTTGTTGAATTTTGAATTCCCAAACCATTTCCCCCAATTTTAATTTACTTGTTTGAACAATTTACTTAATCTAGTAAATCGATCTTGACAATTAGTGGTGAGTCATCGTACCAATCTCCGTGGATTTTATCCCGACATCTATTAGGTACTTATTATTTTGCTTGACAATTGGTTCCACCTCCTTTGGGAGAGTTGTTTTGAATGTCATAAAAAATGGCACTGTTGTTGAGGATTTACTTTTGATTTGACATTTTATTGTCTATTGATTCACTTTCATTGAGGATGTGTCTCTTTTACATTTTTGTTGGTTTTTTTGCTTTGAGTAGGTTGCATATGAGCCACGCTAGTGATCAAGAAAGCATGGGCGTATTTATGAACGTGGAGGATGAGCCTATCATTCATGGTGACGCGGGTGCCATCTGACTACCTCCAACTATTGGCAATGTTGTATTCCATGTAAAGAGTACAATATTGCATTTGCTACAAATGAAGGGGCTATTTGGAGGGATGGCCCACAAAGATGCAAACTGACATATCCAGAATTTTGTTGAGATTTTCCAGCCCTTCAAAGTTCAAAACGTAACTCAAGAATCAATCCAACTTCAGTTGTTCCCATTTTCTCTCATGGGACATATCCGGAATTTTGTCGAGATTCTCCAGCCCTTCAACATTCAAAACATAACTCAAGAATCAATCCAACTTCAGTTGTTCCCATTTTATCCCATGGAAGAGGCAACCACATGGCTTGAAGAGCTCCCCGATGGCTCCATTACAACATGGAATGGGTTGGTTGAAGCTTTCATGGACTGGTTCATTCCACCCTTATGGATATTGCAATTGAGAGATGGGATTATAAACTTTCACCAATTACCGGATGAATTGTTGCATGAGGTATGGTTAAGGTTCAAAAAGAAGTTATTGCTATGTACAAATCATGGATTACCAGATGGGGTTCTACTCTAAAGTTTTTATCGGGCACTAAATTCTATAAACAAGTTGGTGGCTAACAATATTGCAGGTGGATCTATCATGGATAAAACTTATGGTCTTGCCTCAACTATTATGGATAGAATGATGAAGACTAATAGAGCATGGAACTCAAGAGAGGATGAAGTTTCTTCGAGTGTTGCTTCCTCCATCATAACCAATGAGATGAGGAAGAAAGAGGAAGAGAGAGACGAAGTCATGGATAAAATAATGACCTAGATTGAGTTGTTGGCCAAACACATGATGGGTGCCAAAACTAAAAGCGTGAATGCCATTGGATCTTATGGCTTTAAAACCCATGATGAAGGTGCTTATTCTTTGGTGGATGAAGAAGCTTATTTTCTAATGGCGGGTTCTCATCCATGGTACCAAGGTGCAATTCAAGGCCCTTGGCAACCTCGGGATGAGAATCAAGGTTGGAACCGGGAAAGAGGTAACCAATAGAGAGATAGGGAGCAAGATCGGAATTGTGAAGGTCAATGGAGAGTGCGTGAGAGAGATGGTGATTTCTATAATCCCCAAAGTGCTAACCCCTATGTACCTCCACCGAAGGTTGATGCTTCTCTATTCCAACCAAGTGTGAGTGACCCCGCAAGCTCCAATATTGACGATATGTTATCACGAGTACTGAAAAAGGTTGAGTCCATGGATAATAGGGTGAAAGACTTGAAGAGTGATGTGTCTACCCTTCACTAAATGGTGAGTTCCCACTTGACATCAATCAAACATTTGGAGGCTCAAATGAATCATCTCTCAGCCCAAATAAAGCCCCATTAAAAGGGCACCCCTTCCTAGTAATACTCTTGAAAATCTAAAAAAAATGATGGCCACATGATGGTGATTGTCACTAAAAGCGGAAAAATGATTGATGGAGTAGGGAGACCACCCAAAGAAGTCATGGTTGAAAAGAAAGAAAATCTAGAAAAAGAAGTCATGATTGAAAAGAGTTGTGATACAAATCTGGAAATTAGAGTGAAGCTTAGTGCATCCAATATGGTTGTTGATGAAGATACCCGAATGAGAAGAAGGATAAGATCGAATTGCCTCCTCAAGTTGCAATTGAGATAGAGGAGGAAAAAGAAAAGAAAGTCCCTAGTGATCCAAGGCCGTTTCTTAAAGGTCCTCCCCCATATCCTCATAGTCTAACCAAGAAAAAATAAGATAACCAATTAAAGAAATTTGTAGACATGTTCATCAAATTATCTATAAACATTCCTTTGGTTAACACCCTCATGCAAATGACGGGTTATGCTAAACTCAGGAAGGAATTGCTAAAAAAGAAAAGAGTGACTAATGTGGGGACGGTTGAAGTGTGCCACAGTTGTAACACTGTCATGAAAAGCAATATAGATCAAATAGCTTTCACCATTTCTTGTACCATTGACATCTTCTTATTCAAAAAGGCCTTGTGCGACCTCGAGGCAGGCATCAATTTGATGCCCCTAGTAGTCTTTAAAAAGTTAGGTTTAGGTCCTCCTAAACCCACACCAATGAGGTTGCTAATGGCCTACCGTTTGATAAAGCACCCGGTGGGAATCTTATTTGATATGTTAGTGAAAGTGGACAAGTTTCTTCTTGCTGACTCATTTCATGGTGTTAATTTGTAATGTTGATCTCGAGGTGCCTATCATTTTATGGTGCCCATCCTTAGCTATCGGAAGAGCCTTAGTCGATTTTGAGTTTGGAGAACTCAAATTTTGAGTGGAGAGTGAGGAGGTTATATTCAATGTTTGTCAACCAATGAAGCCCCTGGATGAGTATAGGCTGGTGTCCGTGATTGCTACTAAACAAGAGCTGAGTGGAAGTCCTTGGGGAAATGAAGTTGGAGACAAGCCACCGGAAGATTAGATTGTTGCCTACAATGATAGTGGAAAAAAGGATCCTGAAAGATTTATCATGCCTAAACAACCAAATTTGGTGGATATGCACATGGATCCTAATAGCAATCTTTCATTATCCATATCTATGATGTTATCAGCTTAACAAAGAGAGGAGGTGATGAAAATCTTGAAGAAGTACTTTTGGTGTTTCAGATTGGATTATGCCAATCATATGCATATTGGGATAACCCTGAGCAATGATTAATCCGTGGGTACCATCATCGAGTCACGACGTAAAATCAAGCACTTCTTCGGGGGCAACCCAAGTGTTTTTGATTTATTTACTTTACTTCTTGTTATTTTTGGTGTGTTTTTAGGAATGCATGGAGATTGAAAAATAGCTAAGTGGAAAAATTTCAGAGGAGATGTGTGACACCACCTGCGCATCGCATATGCTGACTCGCGATCGCATGTGGCGTCTCCCCCTTTTGGTAGTAACTGAAGAAAAATAGAAATAATCAGAAGGCATATGCGATGTGAGGGGAAATCGCACATGGCGACTCATGGCTGTACATGCCGTTGCATTCTTCAAATAGTGTGATGGCAACAAAATCGGTTGAACATGTCACCTGCAAAGCTGTATGTGAAACGCAAGTGACCAGTTGTGAAATTCACATCGCACCTCAGGCACATGTATGTTTTGAATTTTTGTTAACCTACTCATTGACTGACTCGACCCAAAATTTTAACCCGCACCTTTTCTTCTTCTTTTTCACCTTATAACTGCTTTCTTCTCCCTTTTCCCACCATTATTACCTACAAACCTTCAAGAAAACCTCTCTCACAAATCCCTCAATCTTCCAAACTCTTCACCACACTCTCTTTTTTCTTCTCCACCACTCCACCACTATTTCATCACCGCCGCACCATTAAATATTTTGGTCTAATTTTTGTGGTCACAATTGTAGGCCTCAAAACTTTATTTTTTCACTCCTCACAACCTCTTCTTCACTTATGGTAAGTTTCCCAATATTAAATTGCTACTTTTAAGTATTTTGGGAACATTATTAGTAAAGCATGCTACTTAGATTCTATCATATTGTGTTTATGCTTCAGATCTAATTTTTAAACCTAAATTTTGGGGTTTTCTTTTTATTATGTGGTTTGCAAACTTGATAGATCTTGTTTTTTGGAATATGCATGTTGTTTGTGTTAATTTTTACCCTAAATGTTTTAGTTTGAGGTGAAATCTGAGTAACCCACTTGTGATGATGCTTGATTTGGCCCAATGATAGATTAGATGATGTCGTTCTTAAGTAAAAATCATTGTTGTTGTGGGTTTATTTCAAAATAGTGTTGTGTTGGGATGAAATTGCATCTCATTGTGGTCTATTATGAATTATTCAGTGAGCGCTTTGGTTGAGTGGAGTGATTATTGTTGTGTTTGAATGTATTTTCAAGATAATCGTAGTGCTTGATGTTCCTGATGATGGATGGGGTAACATCCTTCTTAAGGGAAATCATTGATCCTTTATTTTTTGTCAATTCCTTGGTCTTGAATGATTATGAAGTTTTTCGGGGAAGTCTGAGTACCTGAATAACTTAAATATTGGTCAAATATTGTTTTGCCATGCCATAGTATTGTTACGTTTTGCTCTTGCCTCTTAAGCACTTGCGTGCCACCGATGTTGCCTTGCGAATCGAATGTGCAACGCAAGTGGAAGCATAGAATTGAAAAATTCTCACTGCTTCTCACCTGCGTTCCACATGCATTTCGCAAGTCTTCACATGTGAAACATAGGTGACAATGCATGTGGAGGGCAGGACCTGACAACTTACTTCTAGCAAGGGGCGAATGAATATGCATGATGCTTGTTGACTCATGCAAAACACATATGCCTTCGCCCATGCAATGCCCCTTGCCCAAGCATTCTGTTAGCATGTGTGAAGTCACATGCAAAGCACAAGTCTCCACTTGCGAATCGCATGTGGCCATTTTTGATAATGCACAAATACACTCTACGTTAGGAGGTGAATGCGATCGTCAAAGAAAAATACATTTATATTCTCGATGGGAGTCGGGGTCAATCCGATATAGAATAATGTAATCGCGATTGAGATAGTAAAGAATTAAAGCAACTTATTCAAATTTAAGGAGAAAAGTAAGTAAAATGAATGGGGGGTTTTGTAGTCAAAAACACAAGCGATGTTGCAATTGCGACGTTGACCAACTCTTCCCAACACAAGGATCACAAGAGAGATTTGGGAATGGGTATTACTTCAAATCTATACGATCCATTACAAGTTTACCAAATACAAACTAGATTAATCATGAGTCAAATGAAACAAACCTTGGAAGTATTGATAATTTACCAACATCTCTCGACCATCGACAAATATACCCCAACCAGTTCTCTCGAACCCAGCTAAGCATTAACAAAGCTCTTCCAATTATGGCAACACTAGAATTACTATTTCTAGCTAATTCCTTAAATGAGGGTTAGAGCCTCAAGTTAGTGATAATCAATCTTTGCCCACCTTAATTCACTTTCTCAAGCCAAATCAAGATAAAAGGGGCAAGTCCAAGGGTTGATCACTCCCTTTAGATTCAATTCAAGCACAAGATTAATTAGAGATTCAAGGATCCAATTCATAAACTAGAAGATATTTAATAAACTGTAAAAGAACAAGATAAGAAATCACACCCAAATATTATTTATATCTAACACAATATCCAAATCTCAGATCAACCAACACACCAATAGATTTAGCAATACAAAGCAAGGGTTGAAGAAAAGAACTAAGGATTTTACAATAAAAGCTTCCAATCTTTACGCCAAAGATGTTGAAGGATGAACTTGCTCTCCAAGATAGCCCTAAATTGTTCACTGTAAGACTAAGGATGAATTGGTTGAAGAACAATTGAAAAAATCCAGAATTCTCCCCCAAAAATGACTGAGAAGAGTTTTATATGGATTGGGATTTTCGAAGATGTGATTTTCTAATTATGTCCTGCAGCTACTGACTTCTTCATCGCGGTCATGTGAGTGCACCTCGCGATTGCAATGGTTTGTGATTCTCCTTGTCACTGTCGCGTGACTTCACCTCGCAATCGCGAGGTGTTGTCTCTTTGTTCATCATAATCGCATGGAACATCCCTCGTGGTCATGTAGCGTTGACTTCTAGTTGACCATGATCACGTGAGCTATGGCTTGCGATCGTGATGAACATTCTACTGCCAGTGACCAACAACTCCAGTAAGCTCCATTTTGACTTGTTTTCACCTGAATCCTTCCCAAACACTTTTAAAACACAGAAACCTGTAAAATAGAAGTAATTTGTGTTAATTGCACTATTTTCCCACTTTATACTAGCAAAAGCATAAGATTAGAAGCTAAATAAGTAGGTAGAATACCAACTTATCACACTCACATGCAAACAATTCACTTGGTGACTTTTTCTTCATTATGCATTCAATTTCTTTTTCTTTTGTTTACTTCTTATAGTACCTCTTTCCTTCAATTTTGAAAAAAAATACAAAAAGATTTTGTTTTGTTTTCCTTTGGTACTCATATCATTTTTCTAGACAATGTCTTTCAGCAGGGTAAATTCTGGCAGGAACTCAAGACGACCCCTAACACCTACCTCAACAAGAAAAACCAAATGGAAGAAGAAAACTCCCGCTGCTACCCTAGAAGCTCCTCCTATGCCAGTCAACGAGCATGATAGAATCAAATTCTGTATGGAGGGAATGAAGCCCCTTTATGACAAGTACAAAGTTTAAAGGTCCTTTACTCCGCAGTGTAGTTTCAACCTTGCTGGAATTAGGGATGATCTGCCAAACTTCCACCACCACTTCATTGTGCGAGAGTGGTTTCCATTTGTAGATGTGCCGGGAGGATACTACCCACAAGTGTTCCTTGAATTCTATGCATCCTACCAACCCAAGAAGGATTCCTTGAAATACACGGGTAATGTCAAGGACTTTCCTTGCTTGGACTCAGTGATGGTTAGGGGCAAGGAGGTTGATGTTACTCCTGGAGCCATTAACTCTATCTATTGGAATACACCCACTGCTTTGGGGACTGTGTATGCAGTGAAAGTTTCTCCAAAGTTGAAACCGCTAGATTGGGCTGCCCCGATCATTGCCCCAGGGGAACCTCTTTGGGCTACCATGGGTGGTGTGATTCTGCGTCAGGATCTCCATTTTGAGGCTTGGAATTGGTATGATTTCATTTGCTCCCATTTCTTGCCCTCTTAGAATTATCAGAAGATTACCCATGAGGGGGCTATTCTAGTTGTTTGCGTCATGTCAAGGGTGCATGTAAGCTTTGGAGAAATTATAGCCGTGGTAATTAAAAGGAAAGATCATCAAACCGGTGCCTCATTCCCCTTCCAAGTTCTCATTAGCAATTTATGTGCCAAAGTCGGGATTCCTTATTTTGATTTTGACAAGTCCATTCCTGCGACCGAAGTGATTGATATTGAGAAGATAGATGTTGATGCCCCTAAAATACAGAAGCGGAAGTTGCAGACTTTTGCGAGTGTGAAAATCTCAGAGGCTGACCTTGAGGCCAATGCCTCTTCTCCAACTAGGTCAGTATCCGACACTCCTACTCCCGCGGCATCGAGAAATCTTTTAGCTAGTGCCCCTCCTGGACCTTTACCTTCTATCTCGTCCTTAGCCTGAACTAGCCTTCAAAAGCTAGTCGATATGACATACTCTCATATGTCCCAATTGGACTCTTTAGCGAAGAGGCTACCAGGACTAATTCAGAAAATAGTTAAGGCCGCCATAAAGGATATCGTGGATAGTGTAAGCACGCTTTGCAATAGGGTTGAGGTCGTAGAGCACACGGTCACTGCTCTATGGAAGGATTTCAACAAGGCTAAATGAAAAGCAACCATGTCAGCAGCAGATCTGACTGCACTTGATGATGCCATGGCTGCACCACGTCAGACTCCTGTCCTTATGGATGATCTATTTGCTTCTTTGGTAGAGGATGATGATGAGAATGATGAAGAGAACGATCTAGAGTTTCAGCAAGCACTATTCGAGTCTCGGTAGAAAACGGATGCCCGTGAGAGAGGAGTAGGCCCTAGCTCCGACGCAGCTCAGGGGGAGGATGATGATGAGTAGCATGCACAAGGAGTCCTTGCACTTTACCTCTTACTTTTTTTTCTTGTGCATTGAGGCCAATGCTCATTTCAAGTTTGGAGGGTGTATTTATATTTGTGTGTTGGTTGGTGATTGCCTTTGTCGGGCTAGAGATATTATTTTGCTACTCTTATCGGGACTTTATTTCCTTGTTTGAGACAATTTGTCCCTTGTAGGGCATGTTTTGAATGGTTATGTGTTGCTTCCTAATGCACACACAAGTGTACGCGGTCGTACAAGTAATATATGATTTTTGAAGTCCAGATATCGTACCTACAGGGACTTGTCGATTAATTATTTTACTAAATTAAACTAGTTCTAATTATTTATTCAGACGTAAAAACTAAAAGATATATTTATTAACTAAAGTAAAAAAAAAGAAGTTAGCTAATGAACAATTAACCAAACGAAGAGCAGATTCTTACACAATCTATATGGTGAAATCGATCTAGGATTATGGATTCGCTAACAATCATGTTGAGTAATCAATTTACTCGACTTGCTTGATTATCTAGTTGTTGATTCTGGGGTTAATTATATGATTCGGGAATGGTCATCCTCTAATCGCCTATTCAAACTAACCTCACAACTATATCGTTGAATGGAGATGTGAGGATCTAATTCAAATGCATTAACGTTATCATCCCGTTTGCAACCGAATAAGGCAGATTAGGTATATCGCTATCCTAAACTGCAAATTAACTCTAACATCAATTCAAAGATGATCTTATCTCCAATGTTCTTCGTCCTATTCTTACGTTCTCTTGGTCCATTCACGTGAGAATTACCTATTTATTCTAATGTCGGCCAAACATTAAAATAGTATGCACAAGAACATAAGAACAACTAATATGATAAATAAACTTAATCGAATCAATCGTCTACTAAACAATCATGTAGTTATCTATCATAATCCTAGAACGAGAAGTTTAACTCCACATAGATATGGAGCAATTACAACAAATCATCTAAAAATATCATAAAAATTAATAAAGGAGAAGAAAAGATAAAACTAATTTTCTCCGCCTCCACGGCGACTCCTAGCTCTCGTAGGTTAAAATTTGTGTAAAAGTTATTCTATGAAATATTTATAAATGTAAAAAAAAGTCCCAAATAAAATAAGAAAATCCAAAATGAATTGGAAGAAATCAAATCCAAATTTTTGCTTTGCCGCGTCGTGCCTCTGAACGCACTACTCTCTAGCTGCGCCGCCCTTACAATTCTTCCAGTGAACTTTTAAAATATTGCACTCTTATCTTTATATTTGGACACGTGTGCAGGTCTTTATTCCATCAGTTTCTTATATGATTTCTTATTTTTAATTTGTTTCTTCTCCAAATTTCTTCCTTTTCATATCACTTTAATCCTACAAATAAAAATATCCCACATAAGAATAATTATAAAATCAGTGCTCAAAAATGATAATAAAATAATGAACTATGAAATAAATAATGATTAAATATGTGTACTTTTGGCCTCACATCACCACCCCACACTTAGACTTTTGCTCGTTCTCGAGCAAACATTAAAGATCATCTCAAAAAAATCAAACTAAGAATATCACCATTTTGGTTGACACAAACAATTAGGCCATGAATAATTCATAACATCAAATACACTTCTCGATCATTATGCAAGACATACAAATAAATAACAAACCTCAAATCTCCTAATCTCAAAGACGGACTCTAACTCATCAAATTAGTTTGCTCACCTACTCCATCAAAGAAAGCTAATAAAATCACCTATCTATCATGAAACAAGTGCCCTCACCAGAAAAAATAGTCCACACACTCAAATTAAAGAATTGAATATAAATTAAGGACTTTGCATTAACGCACAACTCTCGCACTCACAAAAAAATTAACATTTATGCACAAAGAACAATAGGCTTGCCCATTATGTACATCTTCACTATTTAAGCATGCTCGAATAAAATTAAATAAGACTTTAACGGGTTGTAATGTTGGTTAAAGGACGGGTAGGAAAACTATATAATAGTAACTTACACTTTCCTAAGCACTTTGTATTTTTTTTAGACCCCATCATTCATTATTTTTTCTTGTTTTTTTTTCCAGTCCTCTCTTCAATTATTTTCACTAGTATTCTCATCAAATCAAGAACGCTTCAATAATTTTTTTTTCAAGTACTTTTTTTTTCATGTCAGATTCTTTCTAAGAGGGCCCTTTTTCATCACAAGTAACTATCATTGGTCACCTTTTACACTCAATCGTTCTTTTTCTTCATATTTAATAATTTTATCACAATATATGCTACAATGCTCAAGGAAGCAGGGCGCAAAAATTAGAGATTTCAAAAAAAGGATCAAGGAAAAAGTACAGCTACCAAATGAAAGGTTACAGGCTCAAGGGATAACTAGTGATATAATATCTTAAAAGGCTAAAATTTAAAAAAGAAATTAAAGAAAGCCTATTATCATCTTATAAATAAAACAACACTTTTTATTTCGCTTTAATAACATACAGGGCAAGTTTTACACTAAGATACAAAACATGGAATATACAAGAATCATCACCTCACATGGCACAAGTATCAATCAAGATGGATTAATTCTATTCTAAGATAGACATGATCATAACAAACTAAGATAAAAGTAAGCTATATACAGAGTCACTATCATGACCCTAGGTGTCAAAAAGTTTGTTAATTTATTTTATATTCAAACACTCACAGAAAAGTACTACTCAAACTCAGGCCTGAATTGCTAGTATAAAACAAGTTCAAAAAGTTCTTTTCTTTCTCTCTCCAAACAAAAAATAAAAAAAATACTCCTAAGAATAAAAATAAAAAAGTAAAAAAATTAAAATAAAAGTTACTCTAAAAAAATAAAAAATTACTCGGTTCAAAGGGTCCCCCCTCGAAAAAGAATCGAGGCATAAAAAAAACCAAGGAGTGAATGAGATATGCCGCTTAAAAGCTAAAATAATAAATTAAAAAAAATAATCATTTTTTGTATTTTTTTCTATATATATATATTTTTTTTATTTTAATTAAACTCAAATAAAATAAAATCCTATGGCATACTCACCCTAAATTCATAATTATAGAAAGATTCTTCACCCCACACTTAAAATCATGCTTTGTACCCAAAACAATTTATAAAAAAAGATTAAGAAGAAGGGTAAGAGATACTCCCTGAGGTCCTCTAGAGCCTAGCTAACAACATGTTTTCTCAATTTTCATCAAGGATCGCATTACACTACACTTAAGGCCAACCATGCTCCTTAGCTTCAAACTCGGGTACTCAGACTTCCCCAAACCTGTAAAAATAAAGACACACACAAAAAAACATAAAAAAGCTATCGCCAAAAACTTGTTGCATTCCAAGTGCACATGCAAGTGTACGTGGTCGTGCAAGTAATACAGTGGCTCTTTCGAGCCGAATATCGATCCCACATGGACTTGGTGCTTAGCAAACAATCTAACTTACGTATTACTATTCAAATTTAACAAATGCGATATGTAACCAAGAGTTTGAGATGTACTTTTATAACTAATTATTAGAACCAACGATGATAACAAATTTGGATTGTAAACAATATAAGGAGAGATCCAGGGTTGAGACATTCACTATACAATCATGCTTAATTATGTTTTATAGCCGGTGTTGGTATTTATCGTGATTGTTGAATTACGGGGTTGATATTACAACCCAAGAATGGTCATCCTCTAAGTCATCTACCCAAAGTAATCTCACAACTACATCGTTAAATGGGGATGTGAGTCTTTACTTCGAATGCATTCAACTATCTTCCCATTTTATTAACCAAGTGGGGAGTTTAGGAATATCTCTATCCTAACCGCAAATTATTCTCTATAATTGCTAACTAACAACAAAAGATATGATCCACACCTCCTACGTTCTTCATTCCGTCTCTTAATTCCTATGGTCAATTCATTTTGAGACTTAGATGTATACTAAAGTTCATGACACTTTAGAATAGTAAAATAAGAACGTAAGAACAATCATAACACATGATAAATAATTAAACCAACTATAAAACCATAATCAAACATTCATGTTGTACCCTCAACTCTAAAAAGAGGGTGTTTAGCTACTCATAATCTAATTTGCAATTAAAAAATTGATGTAGTTCATACAAGAATTAAGTAATGAAAAAGAAGAGAATAAGAACCCTAAAGCAGACTCTTCCTTGTTTTTTTGCAATCCAAAGACATCCAAGTATGTGTAAAATTATAACTAGGTGTCCTATTTATAGTGTAGGACAAGTTGAACCCGCCGGGGCAGGGTCCGTGACACCCTACCCATCGCGGAGGCTTGGCAGCATGTCTCGCTGCTCATCGCGCCTGGCAGCCTCCGTGTCATGCCCAAAACGCGCCTGGACACTGGAGTTTGGCAGCTTTAAAGCTTCTCCACCTCTGTGTCACGCTGCCTGTAGCAGAGCTTAGCCTCCGTGGCACGGTGGTGCTTTTTGGCTGGCCATTTTCGCTTCCACGAACTCTTTCCATCTTGATTTGAGTTCCAATGGTTTGTAGCTTGTTCGTAGGCTTCAATTAGCTTCCATAGAGCCTCCAAAGGTCTCCTACAACAGATCACCACACACATAAGTCCATACAATATAATAAAGCTCATCAAAGTAGACTAGAATACGCATAGCTTAAGGTGGCAACACTAGTTTCCTCGTTTAAACTCTATTTGATTGTTTTGACTCATTACTTGTTCCAAATGCACCTTAAACACTATAAACAAGTACATTAGCCACAAAGTACACCCTTTACACACTATATACCTCAATAGCACATCAAGTTATCCTCAAAACTAAGCTAAACACGCATAAATAATAATACTTAGGTGTATAAATACGCCTAAGATCACCACCCCCACTTAAAGCCTTGTTCGTCCTCGAACAACTCTCTACACTAATCACACTTAAGGAAGACTCCACCATATCTACTAAAACTACGAAACTCATGCTAGAACTATAACGACTACATGAATAGCAAGTTCTACATTCGGCATGCCATATTACAACTTGAATCACATGAATACTACTTCAAGACTTCCTAGCCTCAAGAATTGACTCTACTCAGTTGGCAAACTCATGCACATTACTCAACAAAGGGATCATATAAGTCACCTATATATCATCAAACAAGCGCCCTCACCATAAGAGAGTTACTGATATTACTAACACATAACATAAGAATGGGTGTAAGAATCAAATTTCTCTCACTCTCACAAAGAATTCACATGTTACATTAGATGAACCATAGGCTTGCCCGTAGTGTAGTACTCCACTAATGTCATAATTTCAAAGTTCAAGATCAAGTAGGACTTTAAGGGTTGTAATGTAGGCTAAGGGACGGGTAGAAACTATTTGGTAAAGAATAGTGACTATCTTCCCTAAGCGATTTAATACATCACACTTTACATTGAACTTATCTCCAACCAACCTATTATTACACCAATATTATCTTCCCAACTCTCTTTGTTTTGCCCCATCTTTACAAGTTAGCTTACACATCTTTAGTAGAGAGTATTTACTATCAACACATGAGTTACTTCTTTTGATCAATTTATCTTTTTCATTTCATTACTCCATACCAATAACGTATAACCCTTTTCAACACATTTGGAAAGCTATTTCATTGGGGCTACACTTCACTTTTCCTTCTTCAATAATCTTACACTCCTTATCATCTTAATTTTTCAACTAAAGCGCTTAGGAGTTCTGGATCAAATTATGGGCACTTGAAAGAAATGGAAAAGCTATACATGAGGCTACCAAATAATAGGCTAAAGGCTCAACGGGGATAGCTACGCTCATGCTCAAAGGTAGATAAAGAGGGTATAAAATATGGCTATCAAAGAAATGCCTATATCATCTCCTAAACTCAACATTCTTTATTTCGCTTTTCAAACACACGGGGCAAGTTCTAAACACCAAAATGCAATCATGGAATAACAAAACCCTCACTCACACTTGGCATATGTTCAAATCAAGATGACTACCTATAGACTCTCGACCAAGCAATTTTTTGAATTTAAATTTAAGCCAACAAGAGTCAGATAAAAGAGCCTAGGTATCTCACGATAGTCATTTAATTTTTCAAAACATGCCATAGAAGTAAACACCAACTTGCAACAAGTAATCATGTGTATGACCTAGCAAGAGCATCCCTATTTATTCCTAAAGACAATTTTTTTAAAATTTACTCTTACAAAACAAAAGAATACTGGGTTCAAAGGGCTCCGCCCAGAAAAAAATCAAAAAGAAAAATTGAGGGGTGGGTGAAGTGTGTTTCTTTTAAACAGACCAAACACAAAACTAAAAACAAAAAAAGATAAAATATTTTTTGTAATTCTTTTCAATCTAGTCAAAATCATGCAAATAAATAAGATATTATCTACTCCTATAGCGCACTTCACCCTAAACAAATCGGAAGATTCACACCCCACACTTAAAACCATACGTTGTCCCCAAAGTATAATTTAAAAGTAAAGATAGAAATACTCCCTGAGGCCTCTAGGGCCTAGCTAACAATATATTTTCTCAATTTTCATCAAGGGTCACATGACCCCACACTTAAGCCTAACCATGCTCCTTAACTTCAAATTAGGGTACTCACACTTACCCAAATTTGTAAAAATTAAAACACACAAGAAAACACAAAAAAACTATCTATACAAAGAATAAAATATATACAAAAACTTAAATAAATATAAACAAAAAGTCTAATATAGATAAATACTTAATTTCTAAGTCCCCGGCAACGGCGCCAAAAACTTATTGCGTCCCAAGTGCACAAACAAGTGTACGTGATTGTGCAACTAATACAGTGGCTCTTTCGAGCCGAATATCGATCCCACAGGAACTTGGGGCTTAGCAAACAATCCAACTTACGTATTACTATTGAAATTTAACAAATGCGATTTGTAACCAAGAGTTTGAGATTTACTTTTATAATTAATTACTAGAACCGACGATGATAAGAAATTTTGATTGTAAAAAATATAAGGAGAGATCCAGGGTTGAGACATTCACTACACAATCATGCTTAATTATGGTTTATAGCCAGTGTTGGTGTTTATCGTGATTGTTGAATTACAGGGTTGATATTATAACCTAGGAATGGTCATCCTCTAAGTCATCTACCCAAAGTAATCTCACAACTACATCATTGAGCGTGGATGTGAGTCTTTACTTCAGATGCATTCAACTATCTTCCCGTTTTATTAACCAAGTGGGGAGTTTAGGTATATCTCTATCCTAACCGCAAATCATTCTCTATAATTGCTAACTAACAACAAAAGATTTGATCCATGCCTCTTACATTCGTCATTCCGTCTCTTAACTCCTATGGTAAATTCATTTTGAGACTTAGATGTATCCTAAAGTTCATGACGCTTTAGAATAGTAAAATAAGAACGTAAGAAAAATCACAAGACATGATAAACAATTAAACCAACTATAAAACCATAATCAAACATTTGTGTTGTATCATCAACCCTAGAAAGAGGGTGTTTAACCAGTCATAATCTAATTAGCAATTACAAAATTGATGTAGTTCATACAAGAATTAAGTAATGAAAAAAAAGAGAATAAGAACCCTAAAGTAGCCTCCTCCTTGTGTTTTTTCAATCCAAAGACATCCAATAATGTGTACAATTGAAACTTAGTGTCCTATTTATAGTGTAGGACAAGTTGAATCTGCCGGGGACAGAGTCCGTGACACCCTGCCCATCACAGAGGCTAGGCAGCGTGTCACGCTGCTTATCGCTCCTAGCAGCTTCCATGTCATGCCCAAAATGCGCCTGGCCACTAGAGTTTGGCAGCTTCAAAGCTGCTCCAGCTCCATGTCATGCTACCTATAGCAGAGCTTAGCCTCCGTGGCCCAGGGGTGCTTCTTGGCTGTCCATTTTGGCTCCCACAAACTCTTTCCATCTTGCTTTGAGTTCCAATGGTTTGTAGCTTGTTCGTAGGCTTCAATTAGCTTCCATAGCTACTCCAAAGGTCTCCTACAATATCTCAACACACATATAAGTCCATACAACATAATAAATCTCATCAAAGTAGACTAGAATAGGCATAGCTCAAGCTCGCAACACTAGTTTCCTCGTTTAAACTCTGTTTGATCATTTTGACTCATTACTTATTCCAAATGCACCTAAACACTATAAACAAGTACATTATCTACAAATTACACCCTTTACACACTATATTCTTCAATAGCACATCAAGTTATCCTCAAAACTAAGCCAAACGTGCATAAATAATGACACTTAGGTGTGTAAATATGCCTAAGATCATTATGTGATTCTGCCCTCGTAGGGCCTTTATCTTTTATATGATTTATATTGCGCCCTTGTCGGGCTTGATGCTTTTAATTATTGTGAATGTGAGTTTTCATATCATAGGGTTAGTCATACACGTTACATTGTTTCTCTACTCGTGCTTCTCAAACGCGCTTGGTGCCTTGTAATGACCCTTCCAATCATTTACATGTTTCCACCTTTCTTGTACCATTAGAGCTTGCATGTAGCGAACTCAAGTCAACTATGGCTTGCTGGGACCGGTAGTTTGGTGCCTGGGTTATTTTCTTGGTCTTTTTGACCATTCCTTATTTTAGAGCTTTTAACTTTTGAAACTGTTGACTACAGTCAACATTCTTGGCGAACGCGCTCGGAATCAAATTCCGATAGTTCCGTTAGTTCCAAAGCGTTGACTTTGGTCTAGAGGGACCTTTGGTCGGGATCCAGGAGGTTTTCAGCTTTGAATTCTCTGTTGTTCTGTGTTGTCAGGCTAGTTGGGCTGGTTTGGTTGACTTTTGTCAACATTTGGAGAAGATGGCCTCGAATGGGAATTTCGTCAGCATCGTTAGCTCTGGAATGTCAAGTTTGGTTTAGGTAGGTGGTTGGTTCAGGTCCCAGGTGAGCCGGGCTCATTTTGGATGCTCGGTTGGCATTAGCTAGTGTTGACTTGGGTTAACATTCTTTCGAAACGACCTTGTATGGGAGTTTCAATGATTTCATTGAGTCCAAAACGTCGTTTCCACTCAAATAGAATATTTTTTTGTGAGTATCGGGTTCCGATTGTGCCTGAAATATCCCGTAGAAGTTTTAGTTGTTGCTGGTTTTCTCTGGTTCTGGCGGCCTTCAGCGTGATCGCGCTCCTTTAGCTCTATAGCGCTGGCCTGCGTTTTCCCCTTCAGTACGATCGCACTACTCAAGCGCGATTGCGCTGGTTTGAGTTTTTCCCTTCAGTGCTATCGCGCTCCTGTAGCGCGATAGCGCTGACCAGCGACCAACAACTATATAATTCTTTGGCCTTCATTTTTCCAGCCATTTTTCTTCATTTTGCTCTACTCCTTGGCACCTAAATCACTCTCTAAATTGCTCCATTTCAGTCCTAACCTTGGGGAGGTCAATTGTTCATCGATAATTTGTGATCCTTCGATTATTGGTAGGTCCTCTTCTTCCCAAAACCAATTTCCTCCATTGTTGCATAAACCTCCATTGATGCTCATGACCCAAGCTTGGAATATTGTGTAGATTCTACCCCTCCAGCTTGTGCATGCTAGTGGTCTTGAAGGATAACCCATGTTGTCCTCAATTTCCATTCTTTTGGTAAGCTTTCTTGTCCAATTTTCGGTTATTTCTTTAAAATTTCCATCTTAATTTCTTGGGTTTAGAGGGTTGTTTTGAGCCCCATTTGTTGTCTGTTTTCGCTCAATTTTTGGGCATGCACTCTTGGGATTGTAAGGAAAACAATTGTAATTTTCATTTCTAATTTTGGATTATGGGGCCCACGGACCCGTTTGTGACCCAGATTTTGACATGGTTGTGTTTATGGCATTATGGGTATTATTAGTCTTGTTTTGACGTATAGATTACTGATTTGATATTAGTTTTGCAAATTGGAGCTTTTCGGAGAAGTTCGAGCCTGGACGACGCCGTCCCCGCAGCTATTCCTCGGATGACAGGTAGGTTATGGATTTCTCTACCTAGACTCTGCGTATATAGGCTATAACTAAATTAATTAGCATCCTTGGGTGGGATGTTATAGGTTGGTACCCCAGACCTTGTCTGCCTTGTTCATCCGTTTAATTCATACGTTGTTTGTAGTATTTGTGTAGTATTATATATTACCCTTGTGATCCTGTGCGGCCTTGTATTGACTCTGGAACATAGATGGTGGGTTATTTGGGGAATGTCCGCGAGTCCCAAACATAGAGATGATCCTTTTAGGATGGTTATGTCTGCTGAGTAGCTGCTGGGCCTGTGTAGGGCTGATAGGAATTATTGTGAGCCACTGGGCTAATTGTATATTTTTGTGCAAGCATATCATCTATGAAAAAGGTTTTCCTGTACAGGTTTTACTACAGTTGGCTGCGAGCCGCTACAAACGGTTTCCCTAAACTTGCATGGCCTCGGGGGGCTATTTTTGGTATGATTGATGATAGAAATAGGGATTTTGGATGATTTCGCACTGATTTTATTACTGATGCTAGTCTCTGCTGGGCGGAGCACTAGACTTGATTTACTACAGTTCTAGACCCAGCCACACTTTGGGCACCCTTGGATAGGGTTACTGAGACTTTGATCACTGATTTAGACCTAAGTATTACTTCGGGCACCCTTTGAAAGGGTCTTTTGAGATTACTACTACTATTTTAGACCTGGTTCAATTCCAGGCATGTACTTCGAGGTTCTGATTCTCTGAGATTTCATGGTTGTTATTGTATGTGGTCAGGGATCTCCATAGGCCCTGCTGTTCCAAGACCTGGCCAAAGGGTCGAGCATGCCGGAAGAGGGGTATACAGTGTAAGATGAGGTATAGCAGGCAAGACCCATCATGTGTCCTCCTGTCGGTGCGCTGGGCGTGCCGAGGGAGGTTCATACAGAGTTACTATTATCGGTTCCATCAATCATCATCATGCATGTTTCACTCGAATTCCACCCTTGGTTGCTGTGTGTTCAATGTATGCTCTAGTTGTATGGGCGGCCGAAGGGTTTGTTTTCTCTTGATTGTGTTCCTCGGTTGTATAGGTGACCCGTTGGGACTGTAGGTAGATCATATTTACTCATGTTTTTATTTAGAGTTTGTCTTGACACTCGGTTATCAAAGGATTAGTGATGGTTAGCCCATTGAGGCTTCGATTATGGGATTTCTGATTATTGAGAGGGCTAGGAAGTCCTATCTTATTGAGGCACCTTTGTGTGGCCTTATGAGCAGAGTGTGAAGCTCTGGTTCTATCCTTGTTGGGAGTTGAGCGGTATCTCTCGATTATTGTGGGTTAGTTATTCCATCCTAAGGTTGTACTTATGAGGTGAATTTCCTGTCTATGCTATCATGTGATTGGATTGGTGCAATGATTTCCCTACACTTGTTGATTCCATTTTGAGTATGTTCGATTGCTTTGCATCTTTTCCCTTTACTTGAGGTTACCAGTATACCGCCTTTTCTCAACTCTCTCTCGCTCTCTTTGCTTACTTATATTTATGTTCAAGGACCCCAGGTGCGTTATCTTTTCCTTCACCTGTGATTCTGTGTAATTGTATCCTTTATGCTAGCATGTTTTACTTGTAGCTTTTGGTTGCCTATTCTCTGTGCTAGTTCCTTGTGCTTTCTTTATTGCCTCAGTGACTGCTTTCTTGCTATCTGTTACTTTTTGCTTTTATATCTTATATGCGCTCAGTCAGCTGATGATACTTACTGAGTACCCGTTGTTTTGGTGCTCATACTATACTTCTGCACTTTATGTACAGATATTAGTTAAGCTTTTGCCGTTGATCGCATTGGAGACTTATGCAGATTGTGGATATTTGAGACTTGGGTGAGCGCCTGATGGTCGGGGCTTGACTGTATCTCATCTTTTGGCACTGTTACTCCTTGTACTTTTGAAGACAAATTGTATTGTATTTTGTTACTTCTAGAACTTGTACTCTATTAGAAGATTTTTTACTATCGATACCAAGTCTTGGGGTTGGTGTAGCTTCCTTTATGTATATATTCGAGTTTTGCTTCCGCTTTGTCTACCTTTACATTTTGCTTCTGCTTACTTCGGCTTATTGTGCGATTTTGGTTAGGTAGTAGCCCATTACTAATAGTTCCGGGCTATGGGGATTGATTCGCCTACTGGGGGCTTTTAGGTGCCATCATGACTTGAGAAATCGGGTCATGATAGCTTGGTATCAGAGCCCTAGGTTCACCGGTGTCGTGGTACAGATGCAAGTGTCTAAGTAGAGTCTCATGGATCGGTACGATAATGTCTGTATCCTATCTGCGGGAGGCTACAGGGCATTGTTAGGAAAAGTTTCATCTTCTTGGATCCTTATCGTGCGTTCCTGGATTTATTGACTTCTAAGACTTTGATTGTTCATTCATTCTCAGATGCCTAAGATGAGTTCGATAGCGATTGGTGTTGAGGCTTCTATGCCTGCTGCTTCAGTTCTTTCATTAATGCCAGGACTTCAGAGTGAGAGTTTACTGCCTCATCTAGGGGGTGTAGGGACAGCCTAACCTCCAATTGGATTTATAGAAACCTCAGCTTTTCATGGCACCGTGGCTAGGACTCTGAGTCCTCCGGTGAGTGATTCAGCACCCGGTTCCTCGAGTGATGCTTTGGCAAGGGTTGGGCTTCCAATTCTTTAGCAGGGTTATTTGTCGGTATTGGGGTTTGAGGCGAGGTTTCATGACATGGTCAGGCGTACTACTAGGGTTGTACCTTCAGAATTTGACAGGGTTCAGAGTTTTGTGTGAGATTTGATTCCACCGCTCTATTTGGTGACCGAGCACTTGGTTATAGTTGGGACTACCTTTCTTCATGTAGTGTATCATGCTTGGGATGTTGAGGGTTTGTGCTATGAGGCTTATGGAGGTAGTGCTAAGAAGCGTCGTCGCCAGGATAGTTTTCGAGGTTCCCAGACTCGAGGTAGGGGATTCTCTCATAGAGACCGATTCCATTGTTTCTTGTCTACCGAGCAGGTTTTAGTTACTCCACGGGTTCCAGAGGGTGTTGGTACAGGTTATGTTGAGCAGAGTAGGTAGGATACATGTCATGTTCCTCAAGATTTGCCTTCAGAGTGTGCAGGCCGTGGTAGCCGGTCAGGTATGGTAGGATCATCCCGTTAGACTCCACTTGGTAAGGTTTGTTATTGGTGTAGGGATCATAGGCACTTGGTTAGGGATTGTCCCACAATTTTGCCTTCCAGTCAGCAGGGTCAACATGTGTTATCTTCTAGGGCTTCAGTGCCACCAGCCAGAGGTGGAGTGCAGGGCAGTAGGGGTGGTCCCCCGATGGTTAGAGGTAGTTCTCATCCCAGTGGTTCAGGTATCCATCCAGAGTCGACAGGTACCATGCATCAGATTAGAGCCTCTTTGAGTTGCTATGGTTGTGGGGTGACAGGACATTATGCTAGAGACTGTCCCCATCGAGGGATGATCGAGCCTTTATCTTTGACTACTCAGTCTAGAGTTAGACCTCATCAGTTTGATGCTTCTCTTGGTAGGCCCGAGTTAGAGGTTTCTGATATCGTTGCTCCAGGTCAGGCCTTTGCTACCTTCGACTTGTGTTAGCCCTGATCGCATTGCGATTCTTTTCTCTCTATTGTTTAATTGCTTATATGCCTAAATGCTACTTGTTTAGTTGTTTGGCTACCTGAATTGTATTATCGATGTGTTGTTTTATTGGTATTTTATTCTTTAGTAGTGGATGGGGGTGAGTTAGCCCTGTGAGGTGTTTTACCTAGAGTTGTAGCTTGTGAGTAGGCTTTGTAGAGCTCGCCTCCTATTTTTTATGGTTCTAGGCTTGCTTTGGGTCTTCCTTTCTAGCAGTCCTAGACGGTTGTTGCCTAGGTCGCTATCTAGCGTGGCTAGAGATGCGTGTGATGGTTTTGTGTGTTACCAATTGTTGTGCCGGAGTTGAGATTTTGCCTTAGTTGGGAGATTATGGTTATGCTAGCGTGCATAGACCAGTTTGGCCTCTCGGGTGATTAGAGTTGACCCTATTTGTTGATTAGCTTAGGAGGTTGGCAGGTATGTTGGTTATTCCCATAGTCTCCTCCAGTTCCTTGTTCGTTGTGTTTTTTTTTGTATCCCCAGTTCCAATTGGAACGAATCCTGATCGTAGTTCTCAGGATGAGCTCTTGATGTTGGCATTGTGATTGGGTTTTGACTTTAGCACTTCAGACTAAGTGTTGATCGTAACCTCATGGTTGGGTTGTATTCGTAGCATTTTGGGTGAGTTGGGCATCCGGCCCATTCTTCTCCTGCTTTATTGGGTTTGACATGTAGCTATGAGAAGTAAGGTAATGGCTCCAGGTTCTTACTTGAGAAAGAAATTGTAAGGTTCAGCATATGCCACAGAAGGATTTTTGTTTTGTTGAAAAAAGAGGGAGATGATTCCTTATTTGTGCTTATGTGTTTTAGTAGTTGGTTGAGGTGACGACGAAGGGTTTCTTTGGGATTGTGTGTTGGTGATTTGGTTCAGCCATCTACACATTGCAGTGGGTTTTCCATCAATTGGTTTGTGTTTTGGTAGCAGCGGTGGTGTTGGCAACTTGCGTATTCAAGCCTAGTTGGCTTAGGTTCTTAAAGGTTCATTGGAAGCATACGAGTTCGACCAAGACTTTGGTTTGTAGTTTTGAAAGTTGGGGTTCAGAATCATGGCTTGGCAGGTTACATCGGATGGTTCGTGGTAGTTTCTATTTGGTTGCAGCATCCTAGTGATGGGAGGCAGTGGGTGCGGGAAACTTAGCTTCTTTACTTTAGTTGCAGATGCGGCTATTGGCCTTGGACACCTAGTCCTTGGCTAACCTCTGTATTGGGCAGGATATTCCTGATTTCAGCAGTGTTTTTCATGGTACGAAGCTTCTTCCTTCTTAGTTGGACAGATGTAGTGGCATAAGTTCTAGAACCAGCGGTGATGTATTATACGTGGTCAGGTTGTGCGGGTTGAGACTAGCGAGTTTATTTTGAGTTTCGATGATACGTAGAGACTGGTAATCACCTTCGTTTGTCGAGGATTTGAAAGCTTATTTAGTTGATCTTTCAGAATTATTGTTTATGTGAGGTTCCAGTATTGGTTAGACTCGGTCAGTATGGACTAGAAGTTCGGTATGATATATGCTTCGAACTAGTTGGTTGAGTGCAGATCTGTTAGAATGGTTGATTCAAGCCAAAGGAATGAGTTAAAGGTATATGCAAAAATTTTATGGTTAGATGGTAATTTGAACCCCATGCACCTTTTTCGTTTGCCTTCAGAGTGTTTTGACTTGGTATTCCTGGTATGGTAGACTCCTTCCTGAGTTGAGATTTGTAAAGCAATTTCAAATCTGAATGGCATTCGAGTATTTGGAGTAGCAACAGTGTTTCTTAGAGTTGGTAGCTTAGCTAATGACTACAGACTTCATGGTAGGCTTACCACACTACTTGCAGGATCTTGGTTTTGGTTTTGGTCTGTTGGGCAGGTTGCCCTGATTCATTCACTTCCAGTTGACTCAGAATCAGCATGGTGCAGCGGTTGGGTTTGTCCTACAGTTTAGAAGTCTCTCCGTCAACACCAGGTATTCGTATGTGCTTTTCCTAACCTTGGTGTGCGGGTTCTCAGTCAAATTCAGATGGGTTGTCAATTGATGCTCGAGGATGGTTTGAAATTTTGACTTGTATGAAGCTTCCTGTTTATGGTACAAAAGGATTTGGTTCAGAATAAAGAGTTTTGTAGAATCGGCGGGTTCATGAGTTAGAGTTTTGGGTTGATGGCTCTTCTGGTAAATTTGGTTGTGGTTTCAAACATTCGAGCTCTGTGTGTGTATAGCCTTGCTTCTTTGGTTTCTGTGTTGTGTCGGTGCTTTCTGGTTGAGAATTTCGAGGTTCAGTTTGGGTTGGCAGGCCCTTTGAGTTTTGGAGGTTGAGTTGGAAATCTAGCTTGGCTAGTAAAGAGCTTAGGCTTGATTCCCTTTGTTGGTTCTATTCTATTGGGTGTCGTCCGGCCGAGGAGGCTACCCAAGTTGTCCAAGAGAGTGGTGCGGGTTGTGTTTCCGCTTTCCTTTTAATCTCTAGTCTATCCTTCTTTCTTGACTTTCGGGGATAAAAGTCTTTTTAGTAGTGGATGATGTAATGACCGTTCCGGTCATTTACTTGTTTCTGCCTATCTTGTACTGTTAGAGCTTGCCTGTAGCTGTCCCAAGTCATTTATGGCTTGCTGGGACCGGTAGTTTAGTGCTCGGGCCGTTTGCTTGGTCTTTTTAGCCATTCCTTATTTTAGAGCTTTTAGCTTTTGAAATTATTGACTTCAGTCAATATTCTTGGTGAACACGCTTGGAATCGAATTCTGACAGTTCCATTAGCTCTGAAGGGTAGACTTTGGTCTAGAGGGACCTTTGGTTGGGATCCGAGAGCTTTTCATCTTGAAATTCTCTCTCATTCTGTGTTGTCAGGCTAGTTGGGCTGGTGACTTTGGTCAACATTTGGAGAAGACGGCCTCAGATGGGAATTCAGTTAGTGCCGTTAGCTCCGGAATGCCGAGTTTGGGTTAGGTAGGTGGTTGGTTTGGGTCCCAGGTGAGCCAGGCTCATTTTGGATGCTCCGTTGGCATTAACTAGTGTTGACTTGGGTCAACGTACTTCCAAAACGACCTCGTATAGGAGTTTTGTTGATTCCGTTGAGTCCGGAACGTCATTTCCACTCAAATAGCATATTTGGTTTGTAAGTATCGAGTTCTGATTGTGCTCGGAATGTCCTGTAGAAGTTTTAGCTGTTGCTGGTTTTTTCTGGTTCTGGTGGCCTTCAGCGCGATCGCGCTCCTTTACCGCGATAGCGCTGGCCTGTGTTTTCCCCTTCAGCGCGATTGCGCTCCTCTGAGTTTTTCCCTTCAGCGCGATCACACTCCTGTAGCGCGATACCACTGGTCGTGGACTTTTTCTTAAGCGCGATAGCGCTGACCAGCGACCATCAGCTATATAATTCTTTGGCCTTCATTTTTCTTGATTTCCCTCAACTCCTTGGCACCTAAATCACTCTCTAAATTTCTCCATTTCAGTCCTAACCTTGGGGAGATCAATTGTTTATCGATAATTCGCGATCCTTCGATTATTGGTAGGTCCTCTTCTTCCAAAAACCAATTTCCTCCATTGTTTCATAAACCTCCATTGATGCTCATGACTCAAGCTTAGAATATTGTGTAGATTTTTCCCCTCCAGCTTATGCAAGCATGTGGGCTTGAAGGATTACCTGTGTTGGCCTCAATTTCCGTTCTTTTGGTAAGCTTTCTTGTCGAATTTCCGGTTATTTCTTGAATATTTCCATCTTAAATTCTTTGCTTTAGCGAGCTGTTTTGAGCCCCATTTGTTGTCCGTTTTCGCTTAATTTTTGTACATGCACTCTCGGGATGGTAAGGAATACAAGTGTGTTTTTCGTTTCTGGTTTTGGATTGCAGGGCCCATGGGCCCGTTTGTGACCTGGATTTCGAACCGGTTGTGCTTATGGCATTATGGGTATGGTTAGTATTGTTTTGACGTATAGATTACTGTTTTGATATTAGTTTTGCGAATTGGAGGTTCCCGAAGCAGTTCGAGCCTGTGTTTGACAGTCAGCTTGAACATGAGTTTAGGTGCTGGCTCAATTGGGGTTCTCCAATTGATGGCATTAATTGCATTTAGAGTGATTCATATTTCCTTGCCTCGAACTATTACTGACTCCAAAGTAGGGAAAGTTTATGTCCCCCCTTTATAGCCCTTAGCATCTTGTGTGGCTTGATATGAGGCAAAGAACTCTCAGACTATCTCCTTGTAATAGTTCCTGGGCACCTCCTGAAATGGTTGCCACTGTCGGTTGGAAAATTGCTCAGGGATATTGGGTAGGTTATCCCCCACTACATCCAGATTGAAACTCCGCTCTGTGTTGAAGGACTTGTCACTGTCATGATCATAGATGGCCCTCATACCTTCCAACCTATACCGAGTCCTCTCCTCCTCTGAAATATGGGCACGAGAAGATGTTGTGGCTTTCTTCTTGCCCTTTGAGGTTGGATTGGAGGAGAAGGGGGTTGTTGGCATTCTCGAACTCCTCTAAGCGTTACCCCTGCTATAAGACATATTCTGCACATGGAGATTGTGAGTCCAATAACAAAAGCAAAATATTTTTGTATTTTTGACATAAGTAGAAGAAAAAGACTAAAAAGAATTTAACAAACTAAAGAAAATCGGAATGCAAAGAAGTAGAAAAACAAAGTAGGTGACTGATGGATCATGCATACCATGTGTGAACTACACTAGACAGAGTGCACATTGCATGTGCCTTCGCATAAGCTAACAGAAACCTTCAGTGATTTCTACTTTGAGGTGCAAAGTTGGTGCGGTTTGCATGAACCAAAGTGTGTGTCGCACCTTGCTTCGCACCTCTAAACAAGCTGGGAGCACTTTTTCAGTAGGTGTGGTGCCTTGTGCATTTCGCACATCAAGATCCACGCACCACATGCGTCATGCACAAGAGCACAATTGGAATTTTTGATTCCTTGTGTTCTTGTGAATTACACATGTGATTCGTGGAGAAAGATTTGCATAAAGCACTTGGCACCAACTAGAAAACCACAATTAAACAATAAGGGGAAGAACATAACATGACCATAAATTTATCTGGCTACTCAAACTTTCCCAGAATTTCATTATCATCAACAAAACAAAAGAATAACTCAATGACTTCCCTTAAGAAGGACATTATCCAATCTATTATTGGGAACATCAAGCCTTCAATTGTAATGATTAGGCATAAAACTTCAACAACAATTTCTACCTCCCCGCACAAGATCATATACCCAACAGAATTTCCAACAAAGAACATGGGTACAACAATAGTAGCAAATTTTATCCCCACACAACAATTTTCAACCAAAACTTATGAAAAAAGATGATTTTCCCTTAAGAATGACATCACCCAATCTATTATAGGTCCAAATCATGCATCAATCACAAGTGGGTTACTCAGATTTCACCCCAAACATAGATTTTCAAGGCTAAAAACTACTACAATCAGTATGAATTGCCACAATATCGAGTTCTACCAAGTTGATCCTAAGCAAAATTCATACCACAATTCAAATTTAGGGACCCAAATTTTTGGGATCTCACCTAAAATCATCATGGCAATTTTAACGAGCATGCTTCACAATATGAGTTCTCAATCATCATAAAAATATGTATTTAACATTGGGAAACTTACCACAATTGAATATCAAACGAGGAGAATAAAAAATTAAAGCTTTTGGAGAGCAACAATGGTGACCGAACAACCTTGCCCGGAGAAACAATGTTGGCGACACTAGGTGGAGTGGCGGTGGAGATTGGGTGAGAGGAGGAGAAAAGTTAGGGGATGTTTGAGGGATTTTTGGGAGGTTTTGGGAGAGAATTTGAGAAGTTGTAGGAGAGAATATGGAGATAAAGATGAGGGTGGCAGAATAAAAATGGAAAAGAAGAAGAATATTTGGTTGGGACGGTCTTCGAGTCGGGTCGGTCAATGGGTTAGGTCAATTAAAATTTGAAATTTACCTTGGTGCGCCGCAATGTGCGGTTCGCATAAGCCTTTTTGTGGAGTGAATGTAATTTCACACCTTAGCTTTCCATGCCCCAAACTTGGCTAGATTTCAGTTTTATCATGCGATGGAAGTGCGACGTACAATTGGGCTCGTACGGACCGCACAGCCTAACACACATCACCTCAAATTTCAGGATTTTTCTCCCAGGCTTCTGTTTTGGACTGTGTTGGGCTGTGCGATACACACAATGGCTTGTGCGAACTGCACGGTCCTTCGCACGTCTCTTTTTTGCCCTTTTTTCCCACTTGTTCATTCCTCTTCTCCTTGCATTTTAAAAGAAACCAAAAACAACAAAAAGGTAAAGAAAATCAAAGTAAAAACACTTGGGTTGCCTTCCAAGAAGCGCTTGATTTTACGTCGCGGCTCGATGATAGTACCTCAACCTTTGTCATTATCGGATAGCATGCCAATCCATTTGGCGTGGCCCCATCCCAGGAAGGCGAATTGCTCCTTCAACGTCCTCAAAACATCATTATGTTGCTGACTTAGAAACTCTTCAATCTTGGGCGTCTTGCCCATTTTACACTCCTCAAGGGCATGATCAAGCTTGCCCTTAACATCAATACCGAGATTACCCTCAATTCATCTGGAGGCTTTATGGGTTGGCATACGTTGAATATCACTATCTCACTTCCAACCAGGAATTTGAGTTTACCGAGTTCAACATCTACAAGTGCTCTCCCCATGGCTAATAGTGGTCACCCCAAGATGATGGGAACCTCAACATCTATATCACAATCCAAGATCATGAAGTCTTCTAGGAGAATGAACTTGTCTACCTTCACCAGTACATCGAAGAGGATACCGGGCGCTTAATGGACTGGTCAGCCATGAGTAGATGCATGGATGTAGGTTTGATTTCAGTGTACCCAATCCCAAATTGTTAAAGATCGCTAGGGGCATCAAGTTGATGCTCGCCCCTAAATCACACAAGGCTTTATGGAACAAATAACCCAATAGTACACGGTATGGTGAATGCACCCCGATCATCCCATTTTGTAGCAACATTACTCATCATCACAGTGCTATAGCTGTGTAAAATGTCAATGGTGCCCATATCACCAATCTTCTTCTTCTTGACCAACTCTTTCATAAATTTGGAATACCCCGACATTTGTGTTAAGGCTTCAACTAAAGGAATATTTATCGAAAGCTTGTTGAACATGTCAACAAACTTTTCAAATTTTTGCTCTTCCTTCTTCTTGTTTAACCTTTGAGGGTATGAAGGAGGTCCATTAGGTAGTGTTGTTGGCACATTTTGCACAATGGGATGGTCCTCCTAATCATCAATAGAAACTTGGTGTAATGACCCTTCCGGTTATTTCCACGTATACGTTTTCCTTGAACCGTTAGAGCTTGTTTGTAGCGGCCCCAAGTCACTTAAGGCTTGTCAGGACTGGTATTTCGGTGCCGGGTCCATTTGTTTGGTCGTATGATAAGTTTTGAAGACGAGTAAGTCGGCAAAAGTTATCGTAAGTTCCTTTAATAAATTTTCTGAACTTTGGGTAAAATGTCTCGAAGCTTTTCTCACAATATATAAAGAGTTAGAAGTCCCCCGAAATACAAAATCGAAGGTCTACGAGTCTAGTTTCCAACGCACAAAACCTCACGTCCAACTGATCGCGGAGTAAAAAGTTATGATTGTTTCACCGCAGACTGTCTGGCAGGAACCGGGTTGCGAACCGGGTCGCGAACCAGGTCGGGTCAAACTCGATTTAAGCCTCAACTTCACGTTTTAAAACGCCATTTCAGTTCTGAAACAGTGAGAAAACATAAGGGAGGATTCCAAGAGAGTTCTTGAGTATCGAAATCGTGCGTATTTGAAAATATTTTATTTGGAAGTTGAATTTGGTAAAAAGTTATATTATTATTACCTTTTCAAAATATTTTAAAGGTTTATGAAAAATATTTTTGGTACGATATAATTATATATGTATTTATTTTATAAGGTTTTTATACATTGTAATATTTTAACGGAGATAGTAAATTTAGTTATGTTGAAAATTATTATTATAACATAGTAGGTTTTATTTGAAATAATTTTCTATGAATTATGGTATATTTAAAAAGTTATATTTATTTTACCACAAACTTATGCAATATCCGAATGTATATAGCAGGACAAATGATTTTAGAATGGACATCTCCACTCCACGTGTAAGTGGAGGGATTGTCCAGCAAACATATATTGAAGAGTTGACACCCAACTCTATCCTAATACATCATTTAGCATTTTTGTACCTATATACGCTTTCTTCACTTTGAAGTATGTGATCCAAACATTGAAATGGTTTTTGCCTAACTTATCATTATTGAGAAGGGTAATATTCTCCACTCAACCATTCTCTCTTTATAAGTGTAGTGTTATAGATATGCTTAGGCATTTTGAAATAATTAGAAGTATCGTTCCGGAGCTTCTCGGAGTGGTTCATACTTGGACATTGTCGTTCTAGCAGCTTGTCGTTGGACGACAGGTAGGTTACGGTTTATTTTCCCTAGACTCCACATATATAGGATAAAATTGTATTAATGGGCATCCTTGGGTTGGTTTATTAGGTTGGTACCACAGACCTCGACCGCTTTATTCATGTCCGCCTACTTTTGTTCCTCCGTTGCATGTAGTGCTTGCCGATATATCTTATTTACCCTTGTGGTACTGTGAGGCCTTGTTGACTCTGGAACATAGAAGGTGGGATTTTGGGAATGTCCGCGAGTCCCGGGCATATAATTATCCTTCTAGGCTGGTTATGCTTGCTGAGTAGCTGTGGGCCTGTGCAGGGTCAATAGGTTGATTGTGAGCTGTTGGGCAGCTATTGTGTTTGATCATACCATTTTCATGCATATAAAGAGGTTTTATACATGTTTTACTACGGTTTGAGCTTCGGGCCTACTGGCACCATTTTCTAAACCTTGCATGGCCCGGGGGGCCCGTTTTTGATGGAAATAATTTGGAAATGGTTTGATTTAACTTGTGAATATTCCTGGGTAAAAGGAAGTAAAATTATGTTTTAAATCACCAGTTTTACGATTAATGCTAGACTCGGCAGGGCCGGGGTGCTAGTTGAGTTTTCTTGCTACTTGAGATGATTTTTAGCCTCGGTCGGACTGAGCACCTGAGATAACTTTCTACTGTTTAGACCCGGTTATGCCCGGGCACCCTTGGAGGGGTTTTTGAGATGTTTTTCTACTACTTTAGTCCTGGACAGGGTCTGGGCATGCATATTCGAGACTGGGTCTCTAACTTGAACCCGGACTTGCTTCCGAACGACATGTTTGATACTGAGTTTTAGTATGGGGTCTAGGACCTCCATGGACCTTGCCATCCAGGACAAGGCTGTAGGGCTGTGGGCTGCGTGTGCCATAGGAAGGGTATACGGTGGAGTAGAGGTATACGGGCAGTGTCATTCCGTGGAACCTACCTGCTGGGCCGGATCGGCACCGGAGGAGGTACATACAGAGATACCATTTCACTTGAGATCTTCATGCATCATATCATTCATTGTTTGAGGCTCCACTATTTTTTGTTGTTTGTTGATTGTACGCTCTGGTAGTATGGGATGCCGGAGGGTTTGTTTTCACTTATTTGTGTTCCTTGGTTGTATGGGCGGCCGGGGGACTGTAGGTAAAATTTTGCTATTTACTTACAGAATTGTTCCCTGTTACGGTTAAGTATGAAATTGGTTACTGCTAGACTGTTAGTTTCTTGATTTTTGATTGATATGATTAGTTGAGTTTGATTCATGTCTCTGAGCATGCCTATCATTGCTCTTTCTCTCTTCTTCTTACACTTGAGGTTACCGGTATACCGTCCATTTCGTAAACTTATTTTGTATACACTGTTATTGCAAGGACCCCAGGTGCGTTATTTCTTACTTCCACCTGTGCCTATGGTGTGTATATTCTGCTTACTAGCCTCACATGTGGTTCTGTTGATTTTCCCTCTGGGCTAGTTCCTGTGTACCTTTCGTTGATTTCTGTGACTGCTTGCTTCTATTCTGTCTGTTACTACGCTTTTATCTTATATGTGCCCAGTCGGCCTATGATACCTACTGGGTACCTTATGCTTCGCATTTGGTGCTCACCCTACCCCCCTGCATCTTTGGGTGCAGATCCTAGCATGGGCCATTGCCGTTACATCGATGTGATTCGTGCTTGGAGATCTGTTGGGGACTACTTCAGACTGAGGGTGAGCTCTTGGCGATCGGAGCTTAGCTTTAGTTTATCTTTTGCCTCATGTACTCTATTACCATTCAGAGACATCTGTATATATTGTTTTGGATCATTTGCACTCCATGTATGTAGTTTTGGCTCTATACTATGATACCAAGTCTTGGGGTTTGGTTTAGTTTCCGTATATGTATATATATTTATATCCCTGTTATCTATTCTCTTCGTCTTATTCCCTTATTTGTTAGATAGCAGCCCATTACTAACTGTCCTGGGCTACGGGGATTGGTTCACCTACCGGGGGTTGTAGGTGCCATCATGACCGAGAAATCAGGTCGTGACAACTTGGTATCAGAGCTTTAGGTTCACCGGTGTCATCGGTATAGGAGCCAATGTCTAGTAGAGTCCTGCGGATCGGGGCGGAGACGTCCGTACTCAATCTTTGGGAGGCTACAGTGACATTTTAGGAAATTTGACTCTCTCATTGCTTTTGTATCGTGCTTGGAACCCTTGAAGTTTCTGGAAATCTCATTTGTTCTACTTCATTCTTCCGCAGATGGTTCGTACGAGATCATCGGCATCACGCGGAGATGAGCCTCCCACTCCAGCGAAGGGTCGAGGACGCCCTCGATCAGTGGCACCTGCTAGAGCTGCTAGGGTGGAGATAGAGCCCGAGCAGCATATGGATCAGGGGGCAGCCCAGGTACCACCAGCTCCAGTACCAACTCCAGTACCAGCTCCATTGCCCACTTTTGTGCCAGCTTAAGCCGCAAGCTCAGTCTCCAGATATTCGGGGATTACATTACAGCTTTTGGGTGTGATTGGAGAGCGGCCTTCTGAGGGAGCGCACACATCTGCTCAGGGGGCAGCCCTGGGTGCACAGAGCTCAGGAGCGCAGCCTGCTACTATGGCTCCCCATGCGGAGGTCATTCCGGTCCCATCTGTTGCACAGCCTCTTGCTCCTCGCCCAGCTATGACAGAGTCAGAGCAGAAGGCGTTGGGTAGGTTTTTGAGGTTAGCACCTCTGAGGTTTGCTGGTACTTCGGGACAGGATCCACATGACTTTATTACTACCTGTGAGGAGATGTTGCATCATTTGGGTTTGTTGGAGACTCACGGGGTTGGTTATACTACCTATCAGTTGGAGGGCCCAGAGAAGTTATGGTGGAGGGCCCATGTTGCTTGTAGACCACCATCGTCACCTCCTTTGACCCGGTCTGAGTTTTATGAGGCCTTTATGGCCAAGTTCCTACCTCAGAGTGATCATGAGCATCGCAAGGAGCAGTTTACTCACCTTATGCAGGGATCTGCGTCTATCTCGGAGTATGAGACCCGTTTTCGTCAGCTAGCACCATTCGGAGCTATGATCATTCCTACCGAGGCAGATATGATTCGTAGATTTGTATGGGGTTTGAGGCCAGAGATCAGGCAGCCAGCTGAGATATTCATCGCCAGTGGTCAGTCATTTCAGGCTATCGTAGACTATGCCCGTACTGTGGAGGACTTACAGCGACATGATCAGGGGTCCAGAGATAAGAGCCCTCGACATCAGGGTGTCTATAGTGGTTCCAGATATGGTGGTAGAGGTCCTGTCCAGTGGAGCCAGAGTTATCAGCCACAGCAGCACCAGGGTAAGTCCAGTCGACCGGTTCAGGCTTCCCTTCAGACTTTCAGTAGTACCCAGTTCGAGCAGGGTCTGAGCAGCCATCAGGGCTATGGCGGCCAGTCTTCAAGGGGTACAGTTTCTGGGGCATCAGGTCGTGGTGGTCATACGGGATCTGCTGGTTCATCTTGACTGAGTAGGCCGTCAGGGGCTTGTTTTACTTGTGGTGCGATTGGTCATTTTTCTAGAGATTGCCCTCAGCAGGGTACAGTTCAGTTGGTCGAGCCTTTATGAGCAGTTTAGCCTCCGACTAGAGGGGGTGGTCGTCAGAGTAGTGGTAGTGCTCCGTGCGGCAGAGCAAGTGGTAGGGATGGCATCGGGCAGGTGGAGGTCATCGTCAGTTTTACGCAGTCCCTACGAGACCAGAGGCAGAGGCCTCAGATGCTGTGATTACAGGTATGATTTCTGTGTGCCATCAGTATGCTATGTCTTTATTTGATCCTGGATCCACTTGTTCATATGTATCTGCCTACTTTGTGCCTTGTTTGGGGTTGGCTAGTGAGCCATTATCTGTTCCTGTTTCTGGTTCGACCCCAGTAGGAGATTCTTTAGTAGTGGATCGGACCGTGAGATCTTGTATGCTATCTATTGGTGATCAGCCATAACAGCACCAAGATCAGTCTAGTTGACTAGTTTAGGCTTCACTTCAGACTTTCGATAGTCCTTAGTTCGAGCAGGGCTAGTCTTCGAGGGATGCAACATCTGGGGCATAGAGTCGTGGTTGCCATTAAGGTTCTACTGGTTATCTCATTAGTTAAGGCCATCAGGGCCTTGTTATGAGTGTGCCGTTGTTGGCCATTATGCTAGAGATTGCCCCCAGCTGGGTATAGTTTAGTCAGTCATTCTACTGGTCTAGCCTTTGCGAACAGTTCAGCCTCTGGCCCGAGGGGGTGGTGGTTAAGCTAGGGGTTGTGCTCCACATGGCAAAGAAGGTGGTAGGAATGGCGGTCAGGCATGTGGAGGTTGTCGTCAGTTTTATATGGTCCCTAGGAGATCGGAGGCAGAAGCCTCGGATGCTGTGATTACATGTATGATTTCTATGTGCCATCAGACTGCTACACCTTTATTTGATCCTAGATCTATATGTTTGTATGTATTTCCCTAGTTTCTGCCTTGTTTGGGGTTGGCTAGTGAGCCATTAGCTATGCCTGTTTCTGTTTCAACCCTAGTAGGATATTCTTTAGTAGTGGATCAGATTGTGAGATCTTGTGTGACATCTGTTGGTGATTCGAAGACTTGGGGTGATTTGATGGTCCTTGATATGTTAGATTTTTATGTGATACTGGGCATGGACTAGTTATCCCCTCACCGTGAGGTTTTGGATTGTTATGCCAAGACCATTACCATAGTCATTCCTGGTCTATCCCTGGTCCTCTGGTAGGGTTCTGTCAGGAGCGCATTGTACGGGATAATCTTTTGTCTTCGAGCTAGGAAATTTATTTCCCGTGGGTGTTTAGATTATCTAGCATATATCCGAGATACTAGTGTTGACCCTTCATCTCTTGAACCTGTTCCTGTGGTTAGAGACTTCCTAGATGTGCTTCCTAACAACCTGCCAAGCCTTACCCCTGAGAGAGATGTTGATTAGGCCATTGAGTTAGAGCTGGGCACTAGGCCCATTTCTATTCCTCCTTATCATATGGCTCCTGCTGAGTTGAGAGAGCTTAAGGAGCATCTCTAGGACTTGTTAGCTAATGGGTTCATTAGACCGAGTGTGTCTCCTTGGGGTGCTCCTGTTCTCTTCATGAAGAAGAAGGATGGGTCGATGCGGATGTGTATGGATTGTCGGCAGCTGAATAAGGTGACAGTAAAGAATAGGTATCCGATGCCATGGATTGATGACTTGTTTGATCAACTTCAGGGTTCAACCGTGTTTTTGAAGATTTATTTGAGGTCCGACTACCATCAGTTGAGGATTAGGGAAGAGGACATCCCTAAGACAACATTCAGGACACGTTATGGCCATTATGAGTTCCTGGTGATGTCTTTTGGGTTGACTAATGCCACCGCAACTTTCATGGACTTGATGCATAGGGTGCTTAGCCCTTACTTGGATATGTTTGTGATAGTCTTCATAGATGACATCCTGGTATACTCCCGGAGTAGAGATGAGCATGAGCAGCACTTGATAACTGTACTTCATAATTTGAGAGATCATCGGCTTTATGCTAAGTTCTCAAAGTGTGAGTTTTTTCTTGATTCAGTTGCATTCCTAGGGCACGTGGTGTCTAAGGATGGGACTAGAGTTGATTCGGGTAAGATTTCAACAATTCCTGATTGGCCTAGACCTACTACTGCCACCGAGGTTCACAACTTTGTTGGGTTAGCGGGTTACTATAGGCGGTTCATTCAGGAATTTTCTTCCATAGCAACACCCTTAACTATGCTGACTAGGAAGGATGTTCCGTTTCAGTGGTCAGATCAGTGCGAGGATAGCTTTCACAGGCTTAAGACCTTATTGACTTCAACTCCAGTTTTGACTTTGCCTGTCGAGGGTCACAGTTTTGCCGTGTATTGTGATGCTTTTGGGGTTGGTCTTGATTGTGTGTTGATGCAGCAGGGTCGAGTTATAGTATATGCATTGAGACAACTTAAGGTTCACGAGCGCAACTACCCCACTCATAACTTGGAGTTGGCAGTGGTAGTCTTGGTGCTCAAGATCTGGAGGCACTACTTATATGGAGTTCATTGTGAGATATTCACCGATAAGCATAGTCTTCAGTACATTATGAGTCAGCGAGAGCTGAACTCTAGGCAAAGAAGATGGATTTAGTTGATGAAGGACTATGATTTCACTATACTATACCATCCGGGAAAGGCAAACGTGGTAGCGGATGCCTTGAGTGGAAAGGCGGTGAGTATGGGCAACCTAGCTTCACTTTTAGTTTTTGAGCGACCATTGGCCTTGGACATCTAGTCCTTGGCTAATCATTTAGTTAGGCTTGACTTGTCGGATCCTAGCAGAGTTCTCGCCAGTATTCAGGTTCGTTCTACTCTAGTTGATCAGATTCAGAGCCAGCAATTTGAGGATCAAAGTTTGTGTGACCTTTGTGATCAGGTAGTTCAAGATGAGGCTAGCTGGCCTACTTTGGGTTCTGATGGTATTCTGAGATTCGACAATCGTCTTTGTGTTCCAAGGTTTGGAGATTTGTTTAAGTTGATACTTCATGAGGAGCATTGTACTAGATACTCCATTCATCTTAGCGCAGCTAAGATGTATACAGATTTGAGACAGCTTTACTGGTGGAGTGGTATGAAGTAGGATATAGCGGAGTTTGTATCTCGATGCTTGAACTATCAGCAGGTGAAGTTTGAGCACATAAGACCGGGTGGTTTGATGCAGCGACTTCCCATTCCTGAGTGGAAATGGGAAGGGATTACTGTGGACTTTGTTGTTGGGTTGCCTCATAATTCTTGGAGGTTTGATTCCATATAGGTGATTGTTGATAGGCTAACTAAGTCAGCCCATTTTTTGCTAGTTCAGACATCGTACAACATTGAGAGGTTAGCTTAGATCTATATTCGTGAGGTTGTTCAGTTGCACGAGGTCCTAGCTTCTATCATTTCAGACCATGGCTCTCAGTTTACATCTCAGTTTTGGAGAGATATTCAGTGAGATTTGGGTATAGAGGTTCAGTTTAGTACTGCTTTCCACCCTCAGATAGATGGCCAATCCAAAAGGACTATTCAGGTCCTGGAGGACATGTTTCAGGCTTGTGTTCTTGACTTTAGAGGTTCATGGGATCAGTTTTTGCCTTTGGCCGAGTTTTCTTACAATAATAGCTTTCATTCGAGCATCAGCATGGACCTTTTGAGGCCTTGTATGGTAGCATTGCACATCGCCGATTTGTTGGTTTGATGGGTTAGAGTCCAGACCGCAGAGTACAGATTTGCTTAGAGATTCCTTATACCGAGTTCATTTTATTAAGGATAGACTCAGAGCATCCCAAAGTAGGCAGAAGAGCTCCGTTGATCATAGACTTCATGCCTTGGAGTTCAGTGTTGGTAACTTGGTATTCCTTCGAGTATCGCCCGTGAAGGGCGTGGTAAGATTTGGTCGGTGGGGCAAGCTTATCCCCAAATTCATTAGGCCATTTGAGATTCTCCAGAGGGTTGGTAGTGTTGCCTACATGTTAGCTTTGCCTCCGATGTTTTCAGCGGTTCACCCAGTTTTCCATGTCTCGATGTTGCATCGGTATGTTCCAGATAATTCTCATATGTTGCATTGGGATTTGGTTCCGTTAGATGAGAGTTTATCTTCTATTTAGAAACCGATAGATATTCTAGCCAGAGATATTAGGATATTGAGATCTAGGGAGATTTTGATTGTGAAAGTTCAATGGAGGCATCATCGGGTCAAGGAGGCCACTTGGGAGACCGAGAGTGAGTTGTGTGCTCAGTATCTGCAGCTGTTTGAACCTTCAGGTACTCCCTTCTTCTTGACTTTCGAGGACGAAAGTCTTTTTAGTAGTGGATATTGTGATGACCCTTCTGGTCATCTTAGCGTTTACGCATTCATTATACTATTCAAGCTTCCCTGTAGCGACCCTAAGTAATTTATGACTTGCTGGGACCGGTAGTTTGGTACCCTGGTTATTCATTTGGTTGTTTTGGTTGTTTGCCTATTTTAGATCCTTAACTTAAAATATCATTGACTTTAGTCAACATTCTTAGCTAACGTACTTAGAATTGAATTCTAACAGTTTTGTTATCTCCGGAACGCTGAGTTTGTTCTAGTTAGACCTTAAGTCAAGGCCTGCGAACTTCCGGTGTGAGTTTTATATTTCTTTTTCTGTTTTCAGGCCATTTGGAGTTGAAAGTGTAACTTGGGTCAGCTTTTGATGATCGGAGCATCAAATTCCAAATCTGATGATTCCATTAGCTCCGGGATGTTGAGTTTGGGTTTGGTAGATGGTTGGTTCGAGTTCTGGGTGAGCCGGGCTCATTTTGCGTATTTGGTTGCATGTTGGTTAGTGTTGACTGGGTCAACATTTCTCCGAAATGACCTCGTATGGGAGTATCGTCAAATCTGTTAAGTCCAAAACGTCATTTCCAGTTTGTTAGAATTATTGATTTTTGATTATCGGTTTCTAATTTTGCCCGAAATGCCCTGTAATGTTGTGGAAAAGTGACAGATTTTTGGTTGTTGCAGGTGCAGGGCTCAGGCCTTAATCGCGATCGCGAGCCTTCTCCTTCGCGACCGCGATGAAGCACCTGGTCCCTTGTTCAACACGATCGTGACGTCCTTTGTTGTGACTGCGATGAAGCCTCTCCCCCGCTGTTCTTCGCGGCCGCGTGGCTAGCTTTCACGATCACAATGGTCTAGCCAGCGTGGTCCTTACGACTGCGAGGGGCCCCTTCGCGATCGTGATGAAGGACCCTTGGCAGTATATAACTTTTTCCTTTTCATTTTTCCAGCCTTCATCTCTCTTTTCCCTCAACTCTATAATGTGCAAAACACTATATAAATTGCTCCAAACCAGTACACCCTCAAAGAATTCTTGTACCCTCGATAAATTCTTGCTCTGTTGGTGTTTTGATAAGTTTCTCCTCTTCTCGATAGTTGTCTTCTCCATTGGTTTAAATCACCATTGTTTCCATCTTCTCAAGCTCGCGAATTGGTTGTAGATTATGTTCCGGGTGAAGTGCATGCTTGGCATGCTCGTTCTTATTCACATTCTTGGCTTAATTCTTCCGTTTGGGTAGGTGATTCTTGCCAATTTCTGATTTTCTTTCCCTAAATTTCCATGGGTTCCTAGCTTTAGGGGCTGTTTTTAGCTCGAATTTATTGCCCCAAATCCTTGATTTTCTGGGCATGAATTCCCATGGTCTTGCTGATCATTATGTGACTTTTTGTTTTTGGTTTTGGGTTGCGGGGACCACAGGCCTGCTAGTGACCCAGATTTCAGCCCGGCTATTATTATAGTGTTATGGGTATTGTTGGACTTGTTTTAATGTGTTATTTATGGCTGTGATAGTGTGATTATAATTTGGGATTTCTCAGAGCGATTTGGGCTTGGATATCGTTATCCCAGCTGCTTGTCGTCGGACGACAGGTAGGTTACGACTTAAACCCTTTAGACTTTACATATATAGGATAAAATTGTATTAATGGGCATCCTTGGGCTGGGTTTACTAGGTTGATACCACAGACCTTGACCACTTATTCATGTCCGGTTACTTTTCTTCCTCCGATGGTTGTAGTATTTGTTTTATACACTCCATTAACCCTTGTGGTCCTGTGTGGCATTATATAGACTCTAGAACATATATGGTTGGATATTGGGAATGTCCTTGAGTCTCAGACATCGTTATTACTATCATAGAGCTAGCTCTGTGCTGTAGAACGATTGGAGCTTGTGCAGGGCCGATAGGTTGATTGTGAGTCATTGGGCTATTGATTGTGATTGAGCATGCCATTATCATGCATATAAAAGGATTTTCTTCATGCTTTTTACTATGGTTTTGGCTTTGGACCTTCTATTGATGATTTCTAAACCTTGCATGGCCCATGGGGACCTTTTCGGTAAAATTGATTATGAATGGTTTGGTATCATCTTAATGGATCTTCTTGGAGTAAGATAAGTTAAAAGAAAGATTTGTCACAGTTTTCCTGCCATATATTTGGCCCGGTTGAGCCAAGGTGCCAGATTAACCCTGTTGTGGATGAGGAATGATATTAGACTCGGTAAGGCTGAGCGACAGACTTGTTTACTACTATTTTCGACCCGGATACGCCTGGACACCCTTGAAGGGGGTTTATGAGACTTATTACATTGATTTAGACCTGGATAGAATTCAGGCATACATTTGAGCATCGAGTACTAGTTTGGATCCGGTGGCACTCCAGACTGATATCCAGAGGTTAAAGTGTAGTATGTGGTCTACGAATAGACCTCTATGGACCTTGTCACTCCGCACCAATTGCTATAGGCGAAAGGATGATCAGGGGTAGGGGTGTACGATGGAGTAGATTTACTTGGGAGAAGTCCTTCCATGGATCCCGCCTTTATTGGACCTTTGGGGAACTGAAGGGGGTAACATACTAACACCGTGGTTACACTTAGTTTGGCATATCATTTATTTGTGTGAGGTCCCACCCTTGTTTGTTGTTTGTTGAGTGTACGCTCCGGTTGTATGGGCGGCCGAAGGGTTTATTTTTTCTTGATTGCGTTCCTCGGTTGTATGGGCTATCGGGGGACTGTAGGTAGAGGCTTGTTACTTTATTGCTATACTACACCCTATTATAAATATATATATAAGTTTGGATATTGAGAGGTTGTTAGTTCCTGGCTGGAGTTTGGTATGATTAAGTTTGTTACTTGTTCCTATTTTTCTTTCCGAGCATGCCTATATTTATTCTTCTCCTCCCTTCCCTTGTACTTGAGGTTACCGGTATACCATCCACTTCTAAACATACTATATAATGTTATTGCAAGGATTCCAGGTGCGCCATTTCTTAATTTCACCTGTGCCTATTGTGTATATATATTCTACTGCTAGCCTTGTATGTTGCTTTCTGTTGTCTTCCCTCTGGGCTAGTTTCCGTGTACTTATCTGTTGCCTTCTGTGACTATTTGTTTCCTATTCTGTTCATTACTGCTCTTTTATCTTATATGTGCCCAGTCGGCCTGTGATACCTACAGGGTACCGGTTGCTTTGCAATTGGTGCTCATACTACTCTCTGCATCTTCTAGTGCAGATCCTAGTGTAGGTCATCGCTGCTAGATCGCTGTGAGTTGTGCTTGGATATTTTGGACAATCCAGACTGAGGGTGAGCTCTTGGCAACCGGAGCTTAGCTTTTAGTTTATCTTTTACTTTGTGTACTCTATTACTACTCGGAGACATTTGTGTATATATTATTTTGGATAATTCGTACTCCTTATATGTAGTTTTGGCTCTATACTATGATACCAGGTTGTGGGTTTGGTTTAGCTTCAGCATATGTATGTATATATTCCTGTTATCTATTTTCTTTATCTTGTTCCCTTGCTTCCGCTTATTAAACTGTTCTTCTGCTTAGATTGTGAGATAGTAGCCCATTACTAACCACTCCAGGCTACGGGGATTGGTTCTCCTACTAGGGGGTTGTAGGTGCCATCATGACCGAGAAATCTGGTCGTGACATTTAAGATTTTGAAACTCATCAATTATGACTCCCAACTATAATTCTATCTACCCAACCCTTTATTAAACACATTCTTATTAAAGAGATTGTTCGTAGAATATGATAAAATTATATTAAATAATAACTAGTTACCACTGTTGTTATTATTTATTTATTTAATCGATGGATCTTCATAACTAATTATAATTTGAGAAATTATAATAGGTGGTAATTATATGATTAGTAGTGTTATTAAAATATAGTGTTATGATTTTTGGACAATGTATTGTCTAGTTCATTATAATAATGATAATTTTATTTCAAACTTATAGGTATTATTAATAGTTTTTAAAACTTATGGTTATAAATCATGTTTCATATTTTTCTATATATTAGTTTAGCGTACGTGCATTGCACGTGTGTAATACATCAAGCAATAAATATATTAAAATTATTGAAAATAATAATTAATGTAAAAATAAATTTAATATTTAAAAAATTACTATAAAACTTTTACCTATAACCTTAAGAATTTAATAACATATTTAGACATTACCAAAGCAGGACATGTACGTGAAGGGATAATAATTCACCTTTACCTATGACTTTAAGCTTCAAACTTAATTAGTAAACCCAAATTGAAAGAGTCAACTATAATCCTAAATTTACAGATTGATCATTCAAATAAAAGCTCTGCAAATCAAGATTCAACACTTAATTATAACATTATATTTTGAACTCAACTAATATATTTAATTAATGAATCAACTATAATACTAACGAATAATATTCTAAAATATAGTTAAATAATATAATCAAAATCAAGTCACAATTAAACAAAGAAAGACAAAAAGAGGAAAGAGATAAACCTTTGATTTTTTTTGCCACTTCATTCGATGGCAATATGCTTATTTCTTCCAATTTCTCGATTAGAAATTTTCAACTGAAACAGAAAGACGAGAAATTATCAAAAGGAGAGAATTCATTGTCAATTGTTGATTACGTATAATTCATATATAATCTTTAAAGTTATTAACCAAAAGAAATTAAAAAAAAGAATGATGATAATAAATACAAAAAGACGACTTGAATCAAAATAAAAAAAAGAAAAAAGAAAAACCTACCAACATTAATTCTAGAAAAAAAACTAAAAAAGTATTAGCAATTGTTACACTAATAATAATCCTAATTAAGGATCAATAAAAGTTCCTACATCTTCATCATGCCACTCACGTTCTAAAATTCTTCAAAGGAACTAATTAGAGTTCACAAAAGTTGGGGAAGAAAATATTAAATCAGAAACGAATAGGAAAAAAAATAGCTTTTTCTCCTATAATATCTTTTAGGATTTCTTTTTTCGTACACAAGGCAAAATACTAACTTTTTTCTCCTATAATATATTCAATGGATGACTTCAAAACTAAAAATCATAATATACGATACAAAGAAAAGAAAAAGAAAAGAGATAAATCTATAATTTTTTGGTCTACTTCATTCGGCAACAGCATGCTTGTTTTGTCCTAAATACTAACTTTTTCTCCTATAATATATTCAACGGATGACTTCAAAACTAAAAATTATAATATACGATACAATGAAAAGAAAAAGAAAAAGAGATAAATCTGTAATTTTTCTGGCTACTTCATTCGGCAACAACATGCTTGTTTTTATCCAAAATACTAACTTTTTCTCCTATAATATATTCAACGGATGACTTCAAATCTAAAAAAATAATATACGATACAAAGAAAGGAAAAAGAAAAGAGATAAACCTTGGATTTTTCGTGTTACTTCATTCGACAATAACATACTTATTTCATCTAATTTTTGGAAAATCTTCTACTGAAAGAGAAAACACGAGAAATTATTAAAGGAGAGAATTCATTGTTAATTATTGATTATGTATAATTTATATATAATTTTAAAACTATCAACTAAAAGACATAAACAAAGGGCAGAAAGAATGGTGATAATAAATGCAAGAAAACAACTTAAATCAAAACCAAATTAAGAAGAAAACCTAGAGGTAAAAAGAAGTATGTTGCTTAAATAGAATTGTAGAAATTGTTTTTGGTATAAGGTAAAATATTAATTGATTTAGAGGTGTTAAATATTATTATTTCTTACCTATAATATCTTAAATAAAAGAAAATAGTTAAATATTATACAATAAATATTACCTAGAATATCTTAAATAAAAGAAAATAGTTAAATATATATATATATATAGTTAGTATTATGAATGTACGGAAAAGGAATTACTATTTTTGTTTATATAATAATTAGTATTATGCAAACAAAGGAGAAAGAATTACTTAAAGGATGTCCTCAATTATAGGAAATAATTTTAGGATTTTACACGCATGCTATATAGTACATATTATTAAGATTTATTATCTAATAATGGGAGGAAAAAAGTAAAAAAATAATTTTATCTATTGTGGAGTCTTTTAATGAAGAGCAAAATATTAAATCACATTATAAGGTCCTTCACACTTTAATATAACTAGTTTAGTGTACGTGCTTTGCACGTGTATACCACGTCAGATAATAAAAATTATACAAAATAAATAACAAAATATTACATGGGAAGAGGAGCTCTGGAGTAACTGGTAAAGTTGTTGCCATGTGACCAGAAGGTCACGGGTTCAAGCCTTGGAAATGGCCTCTTGCAGAAATGCAAGGTAAGGCTGCGTACAATAGACCCTTGTGGTCGGGCCCTTCCCCGGACCCTGCGCATAGCGGGAGATTTAGTGCACCGGGTTGCCTTTTTTAAATAACAAAATATTACCTGTGTAACCCATATCACTGAGTACACAACTTTGAACATTACGCATGTATACTAAGTAATATATTTGAGTAACAAAATAAATACCAAGAAAAAATTTCTGATTGCCTAAATACATATCTTGATCTCTAGTTCCACCCCTATGTGCAAATGTAACTCACAATTCAATCTTTAAATCAACATATCTCCTTTCCAACTTCCAAGCATCCCTACATACATACAAAGATTTATACACATAATAACCAATAAAGAGTGAACGAAGTTATCAACCAATACCCATGTAATGAAAGCAAAAGATGATACTAATCCCAACTATACATATAAGGAAGATATTCATCCAATTGAATTTACTTTGATCAAGTTTTCGCCATGGATAATTATGAGTTTTGCTCCCTAAGTGACATTAGGCAGAACTTGGCGTACTAACATCTACAACTGTGTAATTGTAGCTACATCATATGCTAAGACAAAAATCAAACCATCAACTCCTCTTCCCTTTGAATAAAATCGCATGAAGGTGTTGATCCCTAGCGCACATGCAAGTGTACATGGTCGTGCAAATAATAAAGTGGCTCTTGCGAGTTGAATATCCATCCCACAGGGACATGATGTTTAGCAGGTGATTCAACATAATTATTACTATTGAAGTTAAACAAGCGCAATTTTTAACCAAGAAGAGTTCGAGTTTTGATTTTGTAAAATAAATACTAGAAATAAAAATAATATGAAATTCAGATTGTAAACAATAGATGGAGAGATCCAGGGTTAAGGCATTTACTTCACATTCATGCATAACTATGGTTTCTAGACGGTGTTGGTGTTTATCGTGATTGTTGATCACTAGGGTTGATATCACAACTTGAGAATGGTCATCCTCAAAGTCATCTACCAAAATTAATCTCACAACTACATCGTTGAGCGGGAATGTAAGTTTTTAATTCGGATGCATTAAATTATCTTCCTGTTTTCTTAACCAAGTGGGGTGCTTAGGTATATCGCTATCCTAACCGCAAATCATCCTTTACAATTGATATCTAACAATTACAGACATGATCTACACTCTCTATGTTCTTCATTCCATCCCTCCACTCCTATGGTCAATTCATTTCGAGACTTAGATTTATCCTAATGTTCATGACACTTTAAAATAGTAAAGCAAGAATGCAAGAACAATCACATGACATGATAAACAAGTAAACCATAATGTAACGACTTATTTCGTCATTACTAAAAATATGTACTGTCAAGGAAAATGTTTCTCACTCATAATAAGAGTTAGGATTAATTCTTTAGTATGAGAGTATATTTGGTATGTACTAAGGTCATACAATACTCCTAGCACAAAGTCAAGTTGAAAGTTTCCTTATCGATTTAGTTTTGGGCTAAGTTCAAACTAGGGTCAACTTCAAATAAGCATTCCACCTAGAATATAGAGAGTTAGGGGTCCCAATACCCACCAAATTAAATACCTTTGAGTCCTCTTTCCAATGCCACTAATCATTCATTAATTCGCTTTCCGAGTAAAAAGTTATGACCATTTTACTGAAGACTATTCGTGTTGAAAAGCTGAGGCCGCTGTAGCGGGAATTAGGGCGCTATAGTTGTACCGCGGTAGCGGTCGGCAGGCTGCTATAGTGGAATGACAGGACTAGAAAGCCCAAAAATGGGTTTTATAATCCCATTCTCTTCTCTTAAGTTAAAAATAGGTGAGGGTTGCTCTAAAAACCCTCCTAGGCTTCTCCAAAGATGGGAAGCAATGGAGAGGAAGGATTTTCACTCGAATGTGGTAAAACCCATGGATCAGGCCTACATTCCATCAAAATTCGACTTTATGGAGCCAGAAGACAGTTTTCAGACCTCTGCAGCAGATGCTTGGCATCCAGGTAGGCTAGGTTTAATTGAGTAGTTGTAGACCCTTATTTTCTTGCATACTATTTTGTAGAATGACTGGAGGATTTGTTCTTAGGCCTTCGAGCATGGAACCTGGAGTAGTACTATATTTTTCTGGCTGGTTAATTGAGTAGGAAATGATGGGGTCGGGGTGATGAGTTTTCATTCCGAGTTTGTTTTTACTTGTTAACTTGTGTGTGATTCTAGATTCTAGGGAACTAGATTTTGGGTAGGTTCAGGGAACCATAAATTTTGTGAGGGAATAGGTTCCTAGGTCATAGCGGGTTCATAGGAATACTCCAGTTAAGGGAAATGGGATGAATAGGAAGGGTTTGAAGTCTTTTATGATAATAAATGAATTCCCTAAGATGCGCTCACATTCTGAGAAGGGGATCCGGAGTTGGGGTAAATGATTATATTTGTTTAGAGGGTAAACTGTGAATTAGTTTATGAATAGGATTTCAATGTTGGGGGTTATGAACTCGGTTGTTGGGTAGGAGATGGTTATTGTTTTCCCAACACAATTATGTGTTCATGTAACTGTGGCTTAGTATTGTTCGCGCATAACATGCTTAGGGAATAGAATTGTGAATGCCTACATATTCGGGTGTCAATTATGTGAAATGAACTTGGTTTTGTTACTTGTTGGTGTACACGTGTGATTTTGTTCATTAATTGTTGACTGTTGGATTGTTTGTGACTTTCGATTGGCTCGGGTACCATACCTAGTATGGGATACATATTGGTTGGCTTGGGTACCACGCCTGGTACATGATACATATTGGTTGACTCAGGTACCAAACCTAGTACGAGATACTTATTTGTTGGTTAAGGTACCATGCCTAGTATAGGATCTATAATAGTTGGCTCGGGTACCACGCCTGGTACAGGTTTACTTGTTTCTCATTACATATTGGTTCCTTGAGCGGACCGGGTTTATTTGTGATTGCTGTTCTTTACATGTTGGTTATTTGAGTGAACCGGCTCTATCTGTTAGTGATGTTCCTTACATGTTGGTTCCTTGAGTGAACTGACTTTATCTGTGATTGATGTTCTTTACATGTTGGTTCCTTGAGTGAACCGGGTCTATCTTTTAGTGATGTTCTTTACATGTTGGTTCCTTGAGTGAACCGAGTTTATCTTTTATGGATGTTCCTTACAAGTTGAGTTCTTTAGAGGGCCAAGAATTATTATTACTTGACATATATATATTGGTCCTTGAGGGAAGAGTGGGTGTGCTTAAGTGATAAGGTGGTTTCTTCTGTCAACCAGGGTCGTAAGTTAAATGGCATAGATGATGCCTAGGGATCCTTGGGAGGTCCGGGTGGTTTGCAAGTTGTGACATAATTATATTTGGTCTGGATACTTGCATATTTCTTATAAGGTTGTTGAGTTCGGTTGTTGACTGGGGGTATTATTAATAGTCATAAGGTCTTGGTTGTTTCATGTTGTCTGGTAGTATTCTGTTAATAACGTACACTCGAATTTCCCTTTTTTGTCAAGTGTGACAGCCCGGCTAGCAGTGATGTCTGGGCTAGTTGTGTATAGGACTATAGGTGTTGTGGTATATTGCTTGATGTGTCCAAGATGGGTGAGCTTGGAGGGGCTAAGGTTCCTAGGGAGTCAGGTTTGACATGTTTAGTGAAACAATGCTAGTATTCTATGAGTGCATGAATCGGCGGGATTTCAAGGGTAAGGAACCTTGGGGGGTTGAATAAGCAGAAACTCACAGCTAATCCATTTTTAGGGGCTAAGGGCTAAGGGTCAAGGTTGTTGACTTAGGATCTTAAGACAGGGTGACATACCTACTAATAGGGTTAGTTAGTAATGTAAACTGCATAATTGAATTGGTAAGGTAGTCCTAGTGTTAAGTGTGACTTGGGAAGTCCTAGTGTTTAGTGTGACTTAGGAAGTCCTAGTGTTATGTGTTACCATTTGGCTTGACCAGGATAGAAGGGTAAATGCCTGCTAATAATGGAGTTGGCAGCGGAATGAGGTAGGGAGGCTTGGGAATGAGCATATGAGTTTTTAGTGTTAATATCACGGAGGGTAAAGGTGGATTATGAAAAATTGGATTTTTGTAACTGTCATACCCCGAGGTTAACCACTAGACGTAACACCGGATTCGAGGCACGAATGCACTAGACTAACCCTTGGTCATAGCATACTCAGTCATTCTTAAGAAAGAATAGCAGAAACATCGATAGAATATTAGGCAACCCAAATCCATAAATGATAAAGTCAATATGAAACATAGTTTTAAAAGATTAACTTGAACACTGACAATGTCTAAAAAGCCTCTACACATGACATAAGGAGTTGCTAGGAAAAGACCCTAGCTAACTCAAGGTACGGAAGTAAATAGCCAAAACTAGTTAGAATCATAACTAGCCCTCGAACCATGAGGACTCACTGACACTGACTGGAAATGACCTGCGATCTCTAGCCACGTGCCTGAGGGACGGAACCTGAATCTGCATAATCAAGAGGATGCAGCACAAAATATGTGTCAGTACTATAGGTTGTACCGAGTATGTGAGACATGCATGATCGTGATAAAAATATGCTTAAAATTAGTTCTTTCAAAATAAGAGATAGCATAAGGAATTATCAAGATATAAAGCATGAACATGAAGTAAAGTCAAGGTTCAAAATAAGGTATCATATAACTTCATAACTTGAAAATAATCATGTGGGGGTTTCTCTTAACCGACATAAACCATGCTGAGCTACATGGAGTCCAGTGTCATGCACCCTCACTGAAAAAGGTTATCCTAACCTGCCAAGGTTAGAACCATGTTCATTAAGGATCCTTTCATAAGCTACAGAGGGCAACATATGGTGGAAACGTAGTTTTGGACTTGGATTATCTAGAACCCTCATTGCTCGGTGCTAAATACTAGTCCTAAAACATATAACATGAGCTCACATACATATGACATATCAAGAAGTCAAACCTTGTTCATAAACATGTTCATAACCTAGATCTTTATACTACTCACGAACCTTTGTTTAAGAAAATGATTCATGAGCATTGATGGTACATCGGGTGTCTTGTCTTTCATAATAGTTCCTGACTTGAAAATTTTCATAGCACTAGTTCATTTTCATAATAACATATACTTTCATAAAATATAGGAACTAGGCATGCACTTTCTTGAAAAATTGTGAGGATACATGCTATCAAATACCTAATTTACTTAAATCAACCCATGCATGTAGAGTTTACCATAATTTGCCTTCAATTCATGCAATAGGATTTCATATGCAAAAACCCATGGATAATCATGCAATTTAATAAAATTTCATAATAAAATCACGAGGAGGCACTTTATAGAAAAACCCATAAGAATTGGGTAAGAACCCTAATTTGAAAGTTCATAAAATCAAAATAAAGATTTGAGGTTTCGGGCACAAGGGTGAAAGGAACCCATTGTTGAATACCCACATACCTTGATTGAAGTTAACCCACTTGAAATTGAAAAGAAAGGAGTCTTGATCTTGGAGCTTGAGACTTTGAGCTTGAAAGAGTTATTTTCCCTTTTGGGAGATGAATGAGGTAATGAGAAGGGACTTAGGCTAATGAGGGTGAAAACCCTTTAAGAAATAGTCAAAATGACATCATTTAGGAGTTAAAAGGGTGGAAAATGACTAAATAACTCCTGGGACATAATTAGGAAAAAGCTTGATAAAGTTGACTTCCAGGGACCACGGATCGGTTCCACGAACCGCAGACCAAACCACGGCTCGTGGTTTCCATCCGTCGTTACTGGCAAAAGAGTCAAGTTGTAGAAGGTAAACCGCGAGCCAACAGGATGACTCGTCAATGGAATGAAGGCTCGTAGACCTAAACCATAGTTTCTGGAAACCATGCAGTCCTCTGATCAATTTCTATGAATTAACATGACGGTCCGTTATTTGAACGACGGGCCATAGAACACAGTCGTGAAACCTGGGGAACTTGTCAACCCTCTGATCTGATCCCATGAGTTGAAAGGACAGGCCGTAGTCAGAACCACGGTCTGTAGAACCAACTCATGGTTCTCAGACCAAAGACTGAACCAACAAAAGGAAACCACAGTTCCATAAACATGATCCATCGTTTGGACCCGTAATTCCTGGGAACTTGAAATTTCTTCGAGCTTCAAACTTAGATAGCTGATTCGATTTTTGGGGTGTTACAATATCTCCCCCTTGGGATCATTAGTCCTCGAATGAAGACTAAGAAATTAATATTGGAGAGAAACAGTCTAAGCCAACAACAACCAAAACAAGAAACTGAAGAGTAAACATAAAACCAAACTCTCAACTTAAAACTTGATTGAATCAGCTTCGAAAACGTGAATGCATGCTAAGATCATGAGGGGAACTGATGGAGTAGAGTAGGAGGGACAAATAAAGGAGGAAATTATTACCTCAAGATGAAATGGAATTGGAAGGAAAGAGATAAGGGTACTTGGCTTTCACGGTTGATTCTGCTTCCAAAGTATCTCTCTCAACTAGCTGATTCCTCCAAAGGACTTTCACCAAAGAGACTTCTTTGTTTCTCAACCTCCAAATCTAACAATCAAGGATCTCTACAGGAATATCCTCATAGGTGAAACTATCCTTCACACCTACATTCTACAAAGGAACAATCAAGGTCGGATCACCAACACACTTCTTCAACAAGGAAACATGGAAAATCATATGAACCGCTTCTAATTCTGTAGTCAAATCCAACTGATAAGCAAAGCTACCAACTCTCCTAAAAATCTGATAAGGACCTACAAAATGGGGATTAAGCTTTCCTTTCTTGCCAAATCTCATCACACCCTTCATGGGTGACACCTTTAGAAAAACCCAATCATCAACTTCAAATTCTAACTCTCTTCTCCTCACATCCGCATATGATTTCTGTCGACTCTGAGCAGTCTTCAACCTCTCCCTAATAAGCTGAACCTTCTCCATAGTCTCATAAACCAAATCCGGGCCAATCAATGCTGCCTCACCTACCTTAAACCAACCAATAGGATATCTACATCTCCGACCATAAAGTGCCTCATAAGGAGCCATATGGATGCTAGAGTGAAAGATATTATTGTCGGAAAACTCAATAAGAGGTAAGTGATCATCCCAATTACCTTTGAAGTCAATCACACAAGCCCTAAACATATCCTCCAAAGTATGAATAGTATGCTCTGCCTGTCCATCCTTCTGTGGGTGAAAGTTGTTCTAAGATTCACATGAGTACCAATACCTCTCTGAAACGATCTCCAAAATTTAGGATTAAATTGAGTAACCCTATCTGAAATGATAGACAAAGTAACACCATGCAATCTGACTATCTCCCAGATGTAGAGTCTGGCATAATCATCCGCTGAATCCGTAGTCTTAACATCCAGGAAGTGGGATGATTTAGTCATTTGGTTGACAATCACCCAAATCAAATCAATTTACCTCCGAGTACGAGGCAAACCTGTAATGAAGACCATATTGATCGCTTCCCACTTCTAAGTAGGAAGGTTAGTATCTTGAGTCATGCCATCCAGTCGCTGATGCTCTACCTTTACTTGTTGATAGTTGGGATACTTAGCCACAAAACCAGCTATGTCTGTCTTCATAATATTCCACTAATAGACTTCTCATAGATCACTGTATATCATGGTGGCACCAGGGTGAATAAAATATCTGGAACTATGAGCCTCAGTCAGAATCTGTTGTCTCAACCCATCTACATCTTGAACACACAATCGACCCTGATAACGAAGCACACCACCTCCCCCTTGGGAGAAAACCTCAACCCTTTGCTGATGGATCGCACCCTTAAGCTAAAGAAAAATATGATCATTGTCTTGCTTTGCCTTCACTTCAGCTACCAAGGATGATTTGGAACCATTCTGAACAATAAAACCACCTTCTGGCGAGTCCATAAGGCGAACTCCCAACCGAGCTAGCCTGTGAACTTCCTTAACCAATTTCTTCTTCCCTTCTTCGATTGAAGACACACTACCCATCAACAATCTACTAAGTGCATCTGCCACAATATTGGCCTTACCCGGATGGTAAAGCACACTCATTTCATAATCCTTAAGAAGGTCAAGCCATCTTCGTTATCGCAAATTCAATTCCTTCTGAGTGAACACATACTGAAGACTCTTATGATCGGTGAATACATCCACGCGCACCCCATACAAGTAATGTCTCTAAATCTTCAAAGCAAAGACCACGGCTGCTAACTCAAGATCATGAGTAGGTAGTTCTTCTCATGAGTCTTAAGCTGTCCCGAAGCATAAGCATTCTCTTTACCATGCTGTATCAAAACACAACCCAAACAAATCCTACAAGCATCACAATACACAACAAAATCATCTAGGCCCTCGGGTAGAGCCAGTACAGGGGATGCTGTCAATCTAGTCTTCAATTCCTGAAAGTTCTTCTCACAAAGGTCAGACCACTAAAATTGTACCTTCTTATGAGTCAATCAAGTCAAAGGGGAAGCAATGGAAGAAAACCCTTCCACAAATCTCATGTAGTAACCATCCAAACCTAAAAAAAGTCCTAATATCAGATAGAGTAGTGGGTCGAGGCCAGTTCTTTACTGCCTCAATATTTTGAGAATCAACTCGAATACCATCTCTAGTCACAATGTGGCCCAGAAAAGTAACAGACTGCATCCAGAACTCACACTTGATAAACTTAGCAAATAACTATCGGTCCTTGAAAGTTTGCAACACCACTCTCAAATAGTCTACATGCTCCTCCTCACTCCGAGAATAGATAAGGATGTCATCAATGAACACAATCACAAACATATCCAGATACTGCTTGAACACACGATTCATAAAATCCATAAAAGCTGCAGGAGCATTCGTTAGAACAAAAGACATCACAACAAATTCATAATGACCGTACCGATTCCTGAAGGCTGTCTTCAGAATATCACACTCTCTAACACGAAGCTGGTGATAACTGGATCTAAGGTTGATTTTGGAGAAGAAACTAGCACCCTGAAGCTGATCGAACAAGTCATCAATCCTAGGAATGAGATACTTATTCTTGATTGTGGCCTTGTTTAACTGGCGGTAGTCAATACACATTCTGAGGGAACCATCTTTCTTTCGCACGAATAAGACTGGAGCACCCAATGGAGAAATACTAGGCCTGATGAAACCCTTATCAAGAAGATCCTTCAACTGATCCTTTAACTCCTTAAGTATGCAGGAGCCATCCTATAGGGAGGAATAGAGATAGGATTCGTATCTGGAAGAAGATCTATTCCAAAGTCGATTTCCCGCTCGGGAGGGACTCTAGGCAAATCTTTGTGAAACACTTCTGGGAACACATTCACAACAGGAACAGACTTAAAGGATGGGGTTTCAGACTCCGTGTCCATAACCCGCACTATGTGGTAAACATAACCCTTTCAAATCATCTTCCTAGCCTTAAGGTAAGATATGAAGCGACCTTTCAAGGATGGGGGGCTACCTTGCCATTCTAAGACGGGTTCATTTGGAAACATGAAACTGAAAACCCGAGTACGGCAATTAACCAAAGCATAACAAGCATACAACTAATCCATACCAAGAATAACATCAAAATAAGTAATCTCTAACTCTACTAGATCCACTGAAGTGACTCTAGGAAGGACTCAGGTAGGGAAATTTTGGTAGATTCTTTTGGCTAAGACTAACCAATAGGAGTGGTTCTAAAAGCAGTTCAGGATAAATTTTAAATTTGCATGCTATATAAGGGGTCACAAAAGATAAGGAGGCACCGGAGTCCAACAAAGAATACGCATCGAAAGAGAAGACTTTCAACATACCAGTAAAAAAATCTGAGGAACCCTCTTGGTCGTGATGAGAGGACATAAAATAAAGGCAGTTCTGGTGCTGACCACCAGAACTAGAAGTTGTGCCCTGCTGGGCTGGTCGACCTCCTAGGGTTGCTGAAGCACACAGAGTCCTACCACCTCCCTGCCCCTTCTTAGCTGAAGGGCAATCTCTAATCATGTGTCTAGCCTATCCAAACCCAAAGCATTCACCCGTGCCTAAATAACACTCTCCCAGGTGATTCTTCCCACACTTGCTGCAAATAGGATGGGAAGATCTCTTAGCAACACTTCCTTGAGACTGTGAATAGGAACCAGATCCTCTACCAGTCTGATTATGATCGGGCCTCGGGGCCTAGGTAGGAGCACTAGCAGAAGAATGAACGGGTCCTGATGACATCTTCTAAAAGGAAGAGCGATGTCCACCTCTGGACTTCTAATGGCTAAATCTCAAACTCTCAGATTTGGCTCTTTTTTTCTCTCTAAGCTTATCCCCCTCAATCTGGTGAGCATGAGTCATAAGTTTTGAGATACTCATGTCACTCAACAACATCATAGATCTACACTCCTTTCTCACCAAGTCTGAGACTATGTAGATATACTTGCTCATTTGATCCTGTGGGTCAGCCACCATAGCAGGAGCATATCTGGAGAGCTGAGTGAACCTCAAACTATACTCTTAGACTGTCATGGATCCCTGTCTCAAGTTCACAAACTCCTTGGCCTTCGCTTGCCTTAACTCCCTCGAGAAGAACCGATCGAGGAAAGCCCTTTCAAAACACTCCCAAGTCATAGGGACCTCATCCCTAGCCCTAGCTTCCTTTTATTGCGTAAACTAGATATGAGCTATATACTTGAGTTGATAGGATGCCAACTTAACACTGTCAATCGCAGCTAGTTTCATAACATTAAAGATTTTCTTCACCTCATCCAAAAAGTTAAGCGGATCTTCCCAACCTTTGAACCCCAGAATTCTGACGGGTTCATATGGATAAAATCACAAATGCAGGCTGCTATAGCACCATGAGGATGGACGGGAATAGGAGCCGACAGGTTGGCATGAGCAGCCAAGGTCTGGGCTAGCATATGGATGGTATTTCTGAATTTCTGATTCGTGACCTCGGGGGCCGGAACTGGTGGGACAGTATTCCAAGAGTCTCAGTTAGGCATCGCACATCGAGGCATAACCTAAAATGTGCAAGGAAAGGGTTAGATGGATATTAGAGTTAATCTCTATAATACGATATGATCATGAAAGAAGTGAAGTTTTTCTAAAACACCTCATATCTTCCCTCTCATAAGTGTGGCACGCTTTACACATATGAAATAGACTTTACTCGATGCGGCTTTCAGATATCCTAGGACTCTTGAACCTGAGGCTCTGATACCAAGTTTGTCACGCCTCGAGGTTACCCCTAAATGTAACACAGGATACAAAACAAGAATGCCCTAGACTAACCCTTGGTCATAGCATACTCAGGCATTCATAAGAAAGCATAGCGGAAACATCAATAGAATATTAGGCAACCCAAATCCATAAATGATAAGTCAATATGATACATAGTTTTAAAAGATTGACTTGAACGCTGACTATGTCTGAAAAGCCTCTACACATAACATAAGGAGTTGCTAGGACAAGACCCTAGCTAACTCAAGGTACGAAAGTAAATAGCCAAAACTAGTTAGAATCATAACTAGCTCTCGAACCATAAGGATTCACCGACAATGACTGGAAATGACCTATGATCTCTAGCCACGTGCCTGAGGAAGGGAACCTAAATCTGCATCATCAAGAGGATGCAACACAAAATATGCATCAATACTATAGGATGTACCGAGTATGTGAGAAATGTATGATCGTGATAAAAACATACTTAAAACATGCTTAAAATGAGTTCTTTCGAAATAAGAGATAGCATAAGGAAATTTCAAGATATAAAGCATGAACATAAAGTAAAGTCAAGGTTCAAAATAAGGTATCATATAACTTCATAACTTGAAAATAATCATGTGAGAGTTTCTCTTAACCGACATAAACCATGCTGAGTTACATGGCGTCCAGTGTCATGTACCGACACTAAAAAAGGTTGTCCTAACTAGCCAAGGTTAGAACCATATTCATAAGGATCCTTTCATAAGCCACAAAAGGCAACCTATGGTGGCAACATAGTTTTTAACTTGGGTTATCTAAAACCCTCATCGCTCGGTGCTAAATACTACTCCCAAAACATATAACATGAGCTCACATACATGTGACATATCTAAATATCAAAGCTTGTTCATAAACATGTTCATAACCCGAATCTTCATACTACTCATGAACCTTGGTTTTAGAAAATGATTCATGAGCATTGATGGTACATCGGGGGTCTTGTCTTGCATAATAGTTCATGACTTGAAAATTTGCATAAAACTAGTTCAATTTCATAATAACATATACCTTCATAAAATATAGGAACTAGGCATGCACTTGCTTAAAATTTTTTGAGGATACATGCTATCAAATAACGAATTTACTTAAATCAACCCATGCATGTAAGGTTTACCATAATTAGACTTCAATTCATGCAATAGGAGTTCATATGCAAAAACCCATGCAAAAACATGCAATTTAATAAAATTTCATAATAAAATCATGAGGAGGCACTTTATAGCAAAACTCATAAGAATTGGGTAAGAACCCTAATTTAAAAATTCATGAAATCAAAATAAAGATTTGGGATTTTGGATATAAGAGTGAAAGGAACCCATTGCTGAATACCCACATACCTTGATTGAAGTTACCCCACTTGAAATTGAAAAGAAAGGAGACTTGATCTTGGAGCTTGAGACTTTGAGCTTGAGAGAGTTCTTTTTCTTTTTGGGAGATGAATGAGGTAATGAGAAGGGACTTAGGCTAATGAAGGTGAAAAACCTTCTTGAAATAGTCAAAATGACATTATTTAGGAGTTAAAAGAGTGAGAAATGACTAAAATACCACTGGGATGTAATTAGGAAAAAGATGGAAAACGTTGACTTCCAGGGACCACGGATCAGTTCCATGAACCGTAGACCAAACCTTGTCTTGTGGTTTCCATCCGTCATTCTTGGACAAAGAGTTAAGTTGCAAAAGGTAAACCATGAGTCAACAGGATAACTTGTCAGCAGAATGACAGCTCGTAGACCTGAGCCATAGTTTCTGGAAACTATGCAGTCCTCTGATCAATTTCTATGAATTAACAGGACAATCTGTCATTTGAAAGAGGGGCCGTAGAACCCAATCGTGAAACTTGGCGAACTTGTCAACTCTCTGATCTTATCCCACGAATTAATAGAATGGGTTGTAGTCAGAACCACGATCTGTAGAACTAACTCATGGTTCTCAGACCAAAGACTGAACCAATAGAAGGAAACCACGGTTCCAATCCATGACTCATGGTGCAAACCACGGTCTGTGGTTTGGACCTTAATTCTTGGGAACTTAAAATTTCTCTGAGTTTCAAACTTAGATAGCTGGTTTGATTTTTGAGGTGTTACAGTAACTTATTGCATATTTTCTCTTAATTCCTTATATGATAGTATGCGATGGATTCAAGTCGATCGATGATGCCTACCAGTATGTGTTGTTTGTAATGATAATACTCTAGCAATACCTTTTTAGGTATAGTATTGTTGCAGGATCAGTGATGTTTCATATGTATAGGACGATGGTGATCTCCAACAGCTTCTACTCTTCCTACTCATGGTGGAAGTTGTGTCTTCTTTTGATATTTGTATTTTCTCCTATAAAGCTCTTGTACCTATTTAGACTAGATCCTAGGAAGGGTTTATTGCAAGTTTTAAAGTTTTTATTATTGTAAATATTGTAAGATTTATTCAGTATTAAAAATGCTTTCTTTTTGTTGTTTAATTTTAACTTCTGCATTCACCTATTGGATTGGGTGGTAAGAGTTCTCCAATCTAGGTGCCTAGAGTAGGTGCCTGCACCGCCCAGTAGTTGGGTCATGACAAATAGTATCAGAGCCTAGGTTACCGGTCTCCCAGTACAAGAGAAAATGTAAAATAAAGTCCTACAAATTAGTGTGTTGACGTCTACATCTAATCCTTGGGAAGTTATGAAGCATTCTAGGAATCGTATCCTTTCTTTCATTCCTTTCGTGCAGATTGTTACTTGCTTGTATGGGTTGAGTCTAGTTGGTGTCTCTCAATTTCAATTAGTATCTCGACAAGGAAAAAAGATGTCATTCGACTCTGATTAAACTGACACAAGCAAGGGAAATTAGAACTGGGAAGGATCCAAATTGTATCTTGCCTAATAGACTATGTAAAGGTATGGATGAGTCGGCTAACAGTCATCCATGACACGAATCAAAGATAATGAACCTGATCTTATTGAGTGGTGAAGCTTAAGGCTTGTGATTGTATGTGTTGCATTGTTTGAATACTACGAATGTGTGGTGTGTAATTCCTTGAGTTACTTTAATATTATGGTTTGTGAAGAGTCTTAACTTAGTTATATGTGATTGGTTAAAGGGTTAATTGTTATGTGATTTAACTAAAATTATGTGCTAAGTTTTAAGCATAGGCTTACCATTGGTAAAAATCATAAGGGGACATGATCATTTGTGACTGTAGGGAAACTATGGTTTCATGAGTCGGGATTGGTTCGAAACCAGGGGAAAAGGGGCAATATCTTGTATGATAGCGGGAATGTGATGTTATGAACAACTTTCTGGTGTGTTTGTAACTGATTTTATGATAATATGGTCCTAAATTCTCAATTATGCATTGCTGGGGATGGTCTTGGGGTTATGTGTATGACCATGACGTAATTTCAGGGGTTAACATTAATAACAGGAAAAGGAGAATGGGTGAATTTTATAGAAAAATAACAGGAAAAGGAGAATGGGTGAATTTTATAGAAAATAGTAAATTTTCTGGGTTGTTGTTGTTAGGGATAGTCGCTATAGCGGGGTGGGCAGTGCACGATCCCAGTCCTACTTTTTCCTATTTTGTTTTCATTCCTGTGTTGTTTTAAATTTCTAGTTAAGCTACTAGCAATTGCGTGAATTATAAAAATTAGCATCGAAATAGGATAAAAGGAAATAGTAGATAAGGTAGCCCGGGGCATAAGGGTTATTGTCTTGATGTGGGGGATGTTGCCTGTTTGGGGTAACCTATACTTATTTGAACATTAGACCTTATTTGACGCGATGATTTTTACCCTTGATGGAGTAACTACTGGCATTTTGATGATAATGTGTAGTTGATGAGGAAATCATAAGATTATGGTGGGTCTAAGTTTTCGGGTATTTGTGAAATTATGAATGTCTATTGGTAGAAATAGTCACCCATGTATTGGTTACTAGAATGACTTGTCATTGGTTGTTATTGCTCCTTGAGTGATTGAGACATGTTGAGTTAGTAGTTTGACAAGTTATGAGCTAGTTGCGAGGCTAAATAAGTATAGCTTGACCTCAGGTGATATTTAAAAAGTTGGTTGGTTATAAATGATTGATTGATAAGGGTTAAATAGACCAATGTAAATGGTGACAGAGAATCTATGTGTTAATGAAACTCATAGTGGTGTATTGGTTATTGGTTATACTCTAGATGGTTTATTCTTATGTGCTGATCATGAAAGGGTGAAAAGGGTCATAAAGTAGATGTACCAAAGGGAAAACACAGTGTAGTGTTTGGTGATGTTATGTTCTTTATATCATTGTTTAGGGTGTAATTGCCCAGGTTAAGATTTTTCTCGGGTTGGGAGTTAGAATTTTAAGGCTAGGCTAGTCTTGGACAAAATATGAGCAAGATATGGTCTAGGAAAATCCATTGAGTACGTATAATAAAGTTTAGCTTGATTTGATGTTAGCTAAGGTATAAAGAACCCATAAGAATTTTCAAAATGGATTTTTGGGTTAGTAGAACTCCAGGTATTGTGTTTAACGTAAAGGGATTAGTACAGAATATCAAAATCTGAGTATTGTGTGGTAAAATTGGCCAAACTAAGACTGTTCGGAGTTACTGCCTCGCTTATACGACTATAGCGAGAGGAAGGGCACTACCGCAGCGTAGCCATAAAGAGAATTTTCCTGCTGTAGAGAGGCTGCTATAGAGGAACTGGGTCACCACAATGGGTTTTGGCTCCTTGTGTCGTGAAAATTATATTTTTGGTCCATTATGTGTGAAATTCTTTTTCTCTGGTATTTCAATGAGGCCCCGAATTTGTTGAGCACTCGGGGAGGATAGGGGATTCCTTAATAGGGTGGGATCGAATTAAATTTTGTTTGAGTTTGGGTACACTGAGGGATTTAAGAGTTTTGGTGGTCTGCATAAGGCTACATTTACAATTTCATGGTAGAGAGTTAAGGTTCAATGGGCTGGCTCATTCTTTTCCTTCCACCTTAGAGATTGTTTAGGGATGAACGATGGGTAAATTAATATCTGTTGCACTGACCTATTCCATCATTACTGAAAATATGTGAGGTCAAGGCATATGTTTCTCTCTCGTAATAAGAGTTAGGATTAATTCGTTAGTATGAGAGTACATTTGGTATGTACTAAGGTCATACAATACTACTAGCACAAAGTAAAGTTGAAATTTTCCTTATCGATTTAATTTCGGGCTAAGTTCAAACTAGGGTAAAATTCAAATGATTGAATAAGGAATGATGAGGTCGGGGTGATGAGTTTTCATTTTGGGTTAGTTTTTACTTGTTAACTTGTGTGTGATCCTAGATTCTAGGGAACTAGATTTTGGGTAGGTTCGGGGAATAGGAAATGTTGTGAGCGAATAAGTTTCTAGGTCGTAGTGGGTTCTCGGGAATACTTCAATTAAGGGAAGTGGGATGAATAGGAAGGGTTTTAAGTCCTTTATGATAATAAATGAATTCCCTAAGATGTGCTCACATTTCGAGATAGGGGTCCAGAGTTGGGGTAAATAATTATGTGTTTAGAGGGTAAACCATGAATTAGTCTTCGCACAGGATTTTAATGTTGGGGGTTATGAACCCGGTTATTGGGTAGGTAATGCTTATTGTTTTCCTAATACAATTATGTCTTCATGTAACTGTGGCTTAGTATTGTTCATGCAGTACATGCATTGGGAATGAAATTATGAATGTCTAATTATCCAGGTGTCAATTATGTGAAATGAACTTTGTTTTGTTGCTTGTTGGTGTGCAAGTGTGATTTTGTTCATTAATTGTTGTTTGTTGGATTGTGTGTGACTTTTAGTTGGCTAGGGTACTATGCCTGGTACCATATACATATTGGTTGGCTCGGGTACCATGCTTGGTATGGGATACATATTGGTTGGCGCAGGTACCATGCCTGGTACGAGATACTTATCAGTTGGCTTGGGTATTATGCCTGGTACAGGTTCCATAATAGTTGGCTCGGGTACCATATAGGTTCTATAAAGGTTGGTTGGGGTACCACGCCTTGTACGTGTTTACTTATTACTCATTACATGTTAGTTCCTTGAGCGAACTAGGTTTATCTGTGATCTCTGTTCTTTACATAATAGTTCTTTGAGTGAATCGGGTCTATCTGTTAGTGAAGTTCTTTACATGTTGGTTCTTTGTGTGAACCGGGTTTATCTGTGATTGATGTTCTTTACATGTTGGTTCCTTGAGTGAACCTAGTCTATCTGTTAGTGATGTTCCTTACATGTTGGTTCCTTAATTGAACCGAGTTTATCTATTATTGATGTTTCTTACATGTTGGGTTCTTGAGAGGGCCGGGAATTATTATTCCATGACATATATATATATATATATATATATATATATATATATATATATATATATATTGTTTCTTGAGGTTCAGGTGGGTGTGCTTAAGTGATAAAGTGGTTTCTTCTGTAAATCGGGGTCGTATGATAAATGGCATAGATGATGTCCTAAGGATCCTTGGGAGATCCGGGTGGTTTGCAAGTTGTTATATAATTATATGTGGTCTGGTTAGTTGCATAGTTGGATATGACTTATAAGGTGGTTGTGTCCGGTTGTTGACTGGGCATACTATTAATAGTCATAAGGGCTTGGTGGTTTCATGTTATCTGGTAGTATTCTGTTTGTGGGGTACACTCGAATTTCTAATTTTTGACAAGAGTGACAGGTCAGCTAGCTCTGATGTCTGGGCTAGTTGGGTAGAGGACTAGAGGTGTTGATGTGTATTGCTTGACGGGTCCAAGATGGGTGAGCTTGGAGGGACTAAGGTTCCTAGGGAATCAGGTTTGACTAGTTTAGTGAAACAATGCTAGAATTTTGTGATTTCCTGAATTTGCGGGATGTCAAGGGTAAGGAACTTTGGGGGGTTGAATACGCAGAAACTCACAAGTAGTCCATTATTGTGGGCTATGGGCTAAGGGTCAAGGTTTTTGACTTAGGATCTTAAGCCAGGGTGACATACCTACTAATAGGGTTAGTTAGTAATGAAAACTATGGAATTGAACTGGTAAGGTAGTCCTAGTGTTATGTATGATTTGGGAAGTCCTAGTGTTATGTGTGACCATTTGGCTTGGCCAGGATAGAAGGGGAAATGCTTGTTAATAATGGAGTTGGCAGCGGAATGAGGTAGGGAGGTTTTGGATGGAACATATGAGTTCTTAGTGTTAAAATCATGAAGGGTAAAGGTGGATTATGAAAAACTGAATTCTTGTAACTTATTGCACATTTTCTCTTGATTCCTTATATTATGGTATGCGATGGATTCAGGTCGAGCGATGATGCCTACTAGTACGTGTTGTTTGTATTGATACTATTCTTGCTATATATTTTTGGGTATAGCCTGGTTGTAGGATCAGTGATGTTTCATAGGTATAGGATGATGGTGATCCCCAGCAGCTTCTACTCTTCCTACTCATGGTGGAAGCTGTGTCTTCTTTTCGTATTTGTATTTTCTCTTGTACCTGTTTAGACTAGATCCTAGGGAGGGTTATTTCCAAGTTGTAAAGGTTTTAGTGTTGTAAATATTGTAAGAGTTACTCCATATTAAAAATGATTTCTTTTTGTTGTTTAATATTAACTTTCGCATTTACCTGTTGGACAGGTGGTAAAGGTTCTCCTATCTAGGTGCTTAGAGTAGGTGCCTGCACAGACTGGTAGTTGGGTCATGACACATAATAAGGAAATCATGTTATAGCCTCAACCCTAAAATAAGGGTGCTTAGCCACTCATAGTCTTACAAAGAATCACCATTGATGAATTCATCAAGTAAAACTACAAGAAAGAAAAGCTAAGAACAAAGAACCCTAGTTTGAGCTCCTTGGTGTCTCCCTTGCTATCCAATTCGTGTGTTCTTCCAAAGATGTGTGTAAATGTGGCTAATAACTCCTTATATAGTTTTTTAGGTCATCCATAGGCTTCCCCATAAGATACATATGCATTTACAACTTTTCCCCCAACTTAAACCAAGTTAAAAACCCAATTTTTGACGTTTTAGGGGGGTTGTGTCACGTGGCTGGCCGCGTGGCCAAACCAATTGTAACACCCCAGAATTTAGACCAGTATTTAAAACAAAGAACTAAGAAAGAACCCAGAAAATTCACCTCCAGGCAAGACTCACGGGCTGTCCCACAGGAGTCGTGGACACAATGGCCCGCCGGGGTCCCCGTGGGAAGAGCGCAGAGGCTCTGTCAGCCTACCCCTTCCAGATGGGGGTCCCCACGGGAGTTGACGGTCCCATGGGCCATGGGGCAGCCAGTGGTATACCATCAGTGTCCCTCCCCAGGCCTTCTGCTCTGATGTGCTATCACCACAGCTGTCGTGGACGTGACGGGCAGTGGGAGCCATCATGGGAATCGACCTAGGGAACAGCCCCCTGCCTGCCCTCCTCTGATGCCTGGGCCGATGGGCCTTCGCAGGTCTGATGCACATCGAGTAACCCATTCAGTGAAAAATTTCTGCAGTTCCTGCTTTTAAGTTGCGGGCATTTAGGTCTTTTCCCAATTTTATTAACTCCAATACTAAGTTATTTTGGGAGTAATTAAAGGGGTTTTACTCTTTTTCCCTTATTACTTCTAAATAAAATCGACACTTAGCAATTTAAAGCAAGAAAAGAAGTGTTTCCTCTAAAGAACAAGCAAGAGGATTTTCTTCAAGCTCTGCCCCGAATCCAAAGGTTCAACCGTAGAATCTTCTTCCACGTATGTGGGATTTCATCAATGGGTTTATTTCACCCACTGAGTCTAGGGACTCAGTTTAGATCTCCAGTTTTCAACTAGTTCTTTGGTCTTAGGGTTCCTAATTTTCATCAAATCAGTGCAATTCAGATTTTATTGCTTGTATGATATTGTTTACATGTTTTCTTGGGAACCTAGGATAACTTTATGTATAGAACTCAGTAACTCTAGCATGTGTTGATTTCAGTACTCATGATTTGTACTTGCTAATAAGATAATTCAGTAAGTTATGATTCAAGGTTAGGATCCTATTAGTTTCAGTATTACTATTGCATTCTCAGATGATTATCAGTTTTTGAGCTATCCAGCACTTCAGTTGCATTTATTGCTTATACATTCAGTTGATAGTAGGCTTAGTACCGAGCAGATGAAGGGATGAAGCCTCTGCTATTAGATTTAGGCTGAGACCTTTAGTAGCAGTCCCTGAGTTCTAGAACTAGACGCCACTGTAGGTCAGAAAGGGGTCAGCTTTCAGCTTTAGGCTTGTTACCCTTGTCCCTTGTGGGCATAAGTTTAGTGGATCCATGCTAGAATAGTTTGTACCCTTGTCAAGGTACGAACACCCTTCCATCCAGGGCTATAGGTTGTCCCCATAGCTAGCTCAGCTTGGGGTATGTCGGTTAATAATAGCTTCCACAGTCAGACTCAGTATTGCATTGACCATGTATTCAGTATTCAGTTCAGATCAGCATGTTATGATATTCATAGTCTTCAGTTCACATTTTAGTATATACTTCTCTATCAGTATTCATGTTATACAAATTTGATTTTATATCCTGCATGATTAGTATATCCAAAGTAATGATGCATACTTTTTGCTACATCATTGTATGATGTAGGTTCAGGCGCTCAACATTCAGATAGCGCTTTGCTCGATTTCCTGTCCTCACTCAGCACCCTCATTGGTGATCCTCATAGTTCGAGGAAGACAGACATGCCTTTATTTTTCAATCTTTACTTTTCAGTTTCAAATTATTAGAGTTAGCTGGGGGCATGTCCCAACAACTCACAACAGTTAGAGGCTTTCAGACATAGACTAGATTCAGCCATTGGGTTGTTAGTGTTGTTTTCAGACTTCATTTTTCTCCTATATAGATTAGATATTCAGAAATGTTTTGGGTTTTTCCCCACTTCAGATGTTAAACTATTTTCAGCTTTCTCCCAGTATATGTTTTTAAAATAAATTGTCTAGATATGCCAGACCATGGGTTATCTTGGGGTCACTTGTGACACTAAGCAGCGTGTTATGTCTAGAGGGTAGACTCGAGGCGTGACACTAGTAGCCCCTTGCATTGGGGTGTGTGAGTTAGCGCCTCCTACCATTACTTAGGAGGCGTGAGGCATGGCCTCCTCCCATGCCTTGGGGGCTGCTTCGCATGACCCCCCTCCAAAAGGTGAGGATTCGTTCGATTTTTGCTCTCTTCTCCTCGTATACTTGTTCCTTGATTACCCACTTCTTGTGGTTTATTTGAGGCTTAATTTAGCTTCCATATATCCTTCAATGGTTTCCTACATCAATTAATAATACACATTAGTCTATACAACACAATAGAGCTCATCAAAGTACACTAGAGTACGCATAGCTCAAGCTAGCACCACTAGTTTTCTCATCTAAACTCTATTTTATCATTTTGACTATTGCCTTGTTTCAAATACATCTTAAACACTTTAAACATGTACTTTAGCAACAAAATACACACATACAACCTATATACCCTAATATTACATCAAGTTATCCTCAAAACTAAGATAAACAGACATAGATAATAACACTTAGGTGTATAAATACGCCTATGATCAGAAAGCTAACAAGGAAATAGTGAACGATGATAACAAGGAGAAATTATAATAAAAAAACTCATAATATTTAAAGTGATTTGATCAATTGACCTACATATGACTAATATAAAAAAATGGTTGGGAGAAAAATCTCCCCTTAAACAAGACATCGTTTGAGAACTATACATTAATAATACTATTATATTGTTATAGAAAGGAATAATTCTCAATTTATAGAAGTTCAAACCTTTTCTTCCAAGAAAGAGTTACCTAAATATGGAAGATTTTTATTTTTATTCCATAAATTATTTACAATTTCTTATGCAGAATACATATTGGTGATTTATTTAAGTAAAATAAAATCATTAAAGTATGCAGAAAGTGTAATGTTTGACATTCATGAAAAGTTTTTAAATGTACCTGTTTTTTTAATAAATTTTAATGTACTACTTTAGAGTTTAGTCTTTCCTTTTAGATCTTGTCACGACCCGATTTCTCGGTCATGACGGCACCTACAACCACCCAGTAGGCGAACCAATTTTCGTAGCCCAGGACAGTTAGTAATGGGCTACTATCTAACAAATAAGCGGTAGAATAGATAGCAGGAGTATATATATATACATATGTGGAAACTAAATCAACCCCAAGACCTGGTATCATAGTATAGAGCCAAACTACACACATGGAGTGCAAATAATCCAAAACAATATATACAGATGTCTCTAAATGGTAATAGACTACATGAAGCAAAAGATAAACTAAAGCTAAGCTCCGATCGCCAAGAGCTCACCCTCAGTCTGAAGTAGTCCCCAACAGATCTCCAGGAACGAATCACAGCGACCTAACGGCGATGGCCCACGCTAGGATCTGCACCCAAAGATATGCAGGGGGTAGGGGTGAGCACCAAATGCGAAGCATAAGGTACCCAGTAGGTATCATAGGCCGACTGGGCACATATAAGATAAAAGCGTAGTAACAGACAGAATAG